>PISX010003820.1:0-130975 GCA_004024625.1 Mellivora capensis
ACCTAGTTTATAAATTCAGGCTCTCAAAATTACTTAATAACCATAATCTTCATCATTTCCCTGAATGCCAGGAGTATAAAACAACAGGGAGGGCATACTAGAATGGGACCCCTGGGCCTGGCTTCTATCTGGGCTCTGTCTCTATGTGACCATGAGATCTTCAGCAAATTATTTACCCCTGGAGGCTCTCTAGGTTCCTTCACCATAAAATGAGGGGGTTGTTTTAAGAGAATCTCTAAGACTCTTTTTCAAATCTATGATTTTAAGATTTAGCTAAGTAATATGATTGCTACTGTGCTCATCTCTGACAAGTCAAATATTTAGGATAAAATATCTCACATACCCTCACTCCAATTTAGACGTGGGGAAGGTGCCGAAGCTATGGCAAAGTAGGCACCAGAGTCATTTAACCAATCTCAATGCTTTGGCAGAAGAACTCTTGCTGGCTATAAGGCATTATGTTTAATACAGCAAAAACAAATGTCTGCAAACAAGTCATTCGAATGTTACTCAGATTGGTAGGAAGACATGGGCTCTGAAAAGTCTCAGGTTCACCCCCCACCATAATATATTTATCATCATATGGACTAAAGAAGTCTCCTACCAAATTATCATATGAAACCTTTCTTCACTAATCTCAGTTATAACATCTGCAACTGAACTGTAGTGTGTAGAACAATCTGGATACTGAAGTTCAAATTCTGGATGGATTGGACAAGAAAGTTTCCTCATCTTTCTATATTCTCACTTGAAAGAATAATGGCTATGTTTCATTGATTCTAAGATATATCTGTTTTTCAAATTTTAAGATCTTGAAACTGGTCACATCTATAGTCAATGTGTTTGGAAAACATTGTATCATAATTTGATTAGCAACACTTTTTCTTTCTGAGCAAAATTAATGGCGAGTTTTAAAAGCAATGGAATCTTAGATTGAGTTAAATACAGTAAAATCCTTCCAACTTAATGCACGGATTTTTGTAAGGCTCTGATGAAATTATCTTCAAAGTCTCTTCAGTTGTAAACAGGAGAATGGACTGACCATTGTCTAAAGTTCTTAGTCCCTAATGTCTTTAGGAATCTGATATGAGGGGCACCTAGGTGGCTCAGTGGGTTAAAGCCTCTGCCTTCGGCTCAGGTCATGATCCCAGGGTCCTGGGATCAAGCCCCGCATCAGGCTCCTTGCAGGGAGCCTGCTTCCCCCTCTCTGTCTGCCTCTCTGCCTACTTGTAATCTCCGTCTGTCAAATAAATAAAATCTTTAAAAAAAAAAGGAATCTGATATGAATGTAAGATTTTATTATTAAATTGATCTCCCTATGCAAAGTGAGCAAATGTGCTAACACAAGCTAAGATAAAACCATACTGACTGTTATGATTCTCTCATTGACCAAAGAAACCAAAAACTGAAATATTTAGATTCTTTTTACCAATCTTCCCCCAAATTATATTTCATTCTCAGAGAAAAGTGAAATAAAAAATTTAATAAACTTAAATCAGTTCTAATTCAAATCAATATAGGTATATAAAATGGATAGATATCTATTTATTTATAAAAATATATGCAGCAAACAGCAAATCTTATGTATACCATGCATATGTCCTCATCTAACAACCTACCTTTGCAAACTATAGCTTTATGATTTTGTCACAGTTAAAACACTTCTCATACTCATCTATGCACTGTTTAAGAAATAATGACTACAAATTAATCTTTCAAAAAAAAAGTTCTTTTGCAACCATTTTTTTTTATTATAAGGGGTAATACATGCTGCTTATAGAGAATTGGAAAATGCAGAAAAAGATAAATAAGAAAATTCAAATCTCACCACATTGAAATAATCGCCATTAAAATTTCAATGTATTTTTTAGTCTTTTACGTAGTACTATATACATTACTGTAAAATCAGAGAGTACTGTCATATGTGCATACATATGAAGTTTGTATCAATATTTTTTCACTTATGCTTACTTTATCATAACCATTTTCATATCAGTCAATATTTTTCAAAAGCATCTTTGAGAGGTGGATCGGGACAATTTGGAAAAACAAAACACTGGATCCATACCTAACTCTGCATATTGATTCTTGACTCTGGCTGAACATCACAAATCACTTGCAGAAATTCTAAAACAATGCAATGGCCAGACCCTACTCTCAGAGATTCTAAATGAGTTTTTCTGGACTGAGATCTAGGCATGAGTTGTGTTTTTGTTTTGTTTTGTTTTCCTTTTTTTCATGTAATTCTAAGGCATAGATTGGATGCCGCATGCATAAAATGGATGAGAACTATTGCTTTACATAAAGATAAATTTCAAATAGATTAAGAAATGATTGTAAAATATCTGTGGCATTAGTTAATAAAAATATAAGTGTACGTGTAATTTTAGGGTACTAAAGAACACCAAAGGCAGAAACATCAAAAGAAAATATTCATATTCAACTACCTAAAAACCTTTAAATTTCTGAATGCCAAAAAATATCACAAACAAAACCAAAGAGCAAATTGCAAATTAGGAAAAATATTTCCAATGTAAAGTACAGGTGAGGCTCTTAGGAAATACAAAGGAAAAGATGAAGAACAGAAAAGGTTAGGTATAGGTAAATCACCCAGAAAAAAAAGTCACTACATATGTGGGGATAAAAAAGCATTTCCTTCTTAAATGATAAATAAGCTGATCCTTACTTCAGAATGTATTTCTCTCTTCCAGACTCTTTCCCTGCCACTCATAACTCGGTTATACAGTAGCACTTACATTCATACCCTGAAGCTTTGCCTCATTAAAAAAAAAATCAAACTCTGAGCAAATATATTAAAACTAAAATATGAATACATAAAGAGGAAAGTCACACTGACACATAAAGGTCTCATAAAATCAGATGCAAAGGAACATAGCACCACTTTATTACTGCCTGAGTCCAACTCTGCCCAGGTTCAACTTGCAATAAAAGGAAGTCTTTTCAATCTTCCAGAGCGACTTTCCCCTTATTAGAATGCATACTCATTATTTTCCGATTACTCCCCTCCATCAAACATTCCATTTTGTATGTTGGTTTCCACACCCCTTGTACAGTATTCATATTTTATCTCTAAAGATTGTAATAAATCACTTCAAACACAATAACCCGTTTAAGAATGGGTTTTATAGGCAAAAAGGCACACCTTTCGTGCTGTGATTGCAATCATCAGATGCGCCCATCTCCCCAAGCCCGGATTACCCAGTGTGCACGCAAATGATGCAGGAGCGCGGCGGGGACTCTTATGGGCTCAACCCAATGGTTACTTCCTGGTTGCAGGATGTAGCCATAGGAACCCTTTGAGATGTTTTGTTTTATGCATTTGGCTCCTTCTATTTCTCGCAGTGCCAACGCTTTCAAGATAATGCGGTTTAGACATGTCACAGCTGTTGAAACTCAGAGCACAAGCTTATGCTGACAGCGGTGTATCATCAAGTCCCAGAAACACCAAACAACATTATGATAAAGAGCAGAAGTAAGAAAGATAAGAGGAAGACAAAGGGCAGGAAATATTGCCTTACCGACTTAAAGCAGAGCCTTGGGGGGAAACATCTGGCTCAGAGCAAACAGGGATCCTTTCAGCGCGGTGAGGGGGTCTTGCTGGAGAGGGTGAGGGCTGACCACAGGTGAACTCTGGAGACCCAGAAGCTGAAAACCGGGCAGCGGGGGTTATCTGTAAGGGAATTTCGGTATTTAAGGAGGCGAGAAATCTAGAATCTTGAAATCCACATAGGAGCCCTAATTTGCCATTTTTACTCTTTTATGTTTAAAATCCCACCTATGTCAGGGAGCTTTCTCTTCGAGCTCTCAGGTTAAGTTTATGAACCATTTTATACATGTTGAAGAACAATCCAAAGTAGACTCTCCAGGGTTTTCAAAGTATTGTTAATTTGGAATTATTAAACAGTAACAACTACTGAGTATCACTTGCTTCCGCAAAACCTGATGTCTTTACAAAAGGAAATAAAGAATATTACAGTTTACTAATTTGATGAGGAACTTCAGTCCTAGCAATTGGTGATCTGAGGAAAAACCACTTTTCACTTAAAAAATTCACCTCCCTCCCGCCCCATAAACCTTTTACAGACACTCTAACTTCTGGGTAAGTCTTAAAAACTTATCTTCTGAAAGATCTATAAAGCTCACAGGCTAGGCAAGAGATTTAAAAGTTTATTTTGTGTGGGTGTAAGTTGGAATGTAGTCGTGTGTAAATTAGATAGAATCTTGAACGTTTTCCAGTCACGCCTACTTTCTATTCTAACCACATATGTATGATTATTTAAAGCAAACACTTTCATCTCATGGACATTTAAATATTATCTCCGTGAATGAATAGATTAGGAAGAACCTCAGGTTCACTGAAAGTTTTGCACACAACCTTCAGGTCTGTAAATACAGACATTGTACTGAGTAGGCATGAGCACCATACATGATCTTTACAACAATCCCATGAGTTAGTAATATTAAAACCCATCCCTCACATCTGGCCATTCCTCAGTCTATTTTGGAGGACCCCTTCTCTGTGCTAAAAGAAGCACTATTTGCTCCAAAACCAGATTACGTATGAGAAAATCATCGAAACATGGCAGAGTCAGGATTGAAATCAGTCTATTGTGTCAAAAAGTTCCCACTCTTTCCAGGTCATAATACCTCCTAAATATCAAAGAATTCAGCACGAGCTATATGCTCAAACACCTACTGGCAATAAACCTGAAATATAAGTGACGCATAAGGCAAATATTCTAAATAATACAACTGACTTTAAATGTACTTTTCAGAACAAACACGAGTCTTGTTTTTCCAGGACAGCCTAAAGAAATGAAAGATCGGAATATTTTCATTCTCCAAACTGCCCAAAGTTTCTACCCTTTTAGAGATCCCAGATTTTCATTTTTATTTTTTAAAAGATTTTATTGGGGCGCCTGGGAGGCTCAGTGGGTTAAGCCTCTGCCTTCGGCTCAGGTCATGATCTCACGTCCTGGGATCGAGCCCCGAATTGGGCTCTCTGCTCAGCAGGGAGCCTGCTTCCCCCTCTTTCTCTCTGCCTGCCTCTCTGCCTACTTGTGATCTCTGTCAAATAAATAAACAAAATCTTTTAAAAAAAATAAAAAAATAAAAGATTTTATTTACTTATTTGACAGAGAGAGAGAGAGAGAGAGCGAGCATAAGCAGGGGGAGAGGCAGAGGGAGAGGGAGAAACAGATTCCTTGCCAAGCAGGGAGCCCGATGTGGGGCTTGAGCCTAGGACCCCGGGATCATGACCTGAGCTGAAGGGAGAGGCCTCACTGCCTGAGCCACCCAGGTACCCCAAGATTCCAGGTTTTTAAAAATCTTATCGTACTGGGGTGGTAAAGCTTCCCAAAATATATTAAATGATGATTCTAAATCAGGAAATTTGCTAACACTACTCACCATATTAATAGAACAAAAGAAAAATTGTACTATCATATTTTTGGATGTGGAAAGGATTCGATAACACATCCAATATCCATTTTTTAAAAGATTTTATTTATTTATTTGACAGAGATCACAAATAGGCAGAGAGGCAGGCAGAGAGAGAGAGAGGGAAGCAGGCTCCCCGCTGAGCAGAGAGCCCAATGCAGGGCTTGATCTCAGGACCCTGGGATCATGACCTGAGCCGAAGGCAGAAGCTTAACCCACTGAGCCACCCAGGCGCCCCTCCAACATCCATTTTTAAAATTTTATTTTATTCTTTAAATTATGACACAGCAAAATGGACTTTTTTGATATGTAGTTCTTTGAATGTTAATACATGGATAGATTCAATGAAACCACAACCACAATCAATATAGGGAAAATTCCCATTACCCCTCAAGAACTCCTTGCTGTTTGTTACCACTTTGTTGTCATGCCTTCTTCCCACCTGTAACTCTTGGCAACTACTGATCTTTTCCATCACTAGTTTTCTTTATTTGAAAATGCCATCTAAATGGAATCATACAATATATGACCTTTTAAGGCTTAAAAAATATTTACATATTTATTTATTTGGGGGGAGGGGCAGATGGAGAGGGAGAGAGAGAGAGAATCTCAAACAGACTCCCCACTGAGCACAGAGCATGATGTGGGGATTGATCTCACAATGAGATCAATGAAGTCATGACCTGAGCTGAAACCAAGAGTCAGATGCTTAACCAACCGAGCCACCCAGGGACCCCAAGACTGGTTTTTTTACTCAGCATAATGTCTTTGTTTATTCATTCAAGTTGTGTAAACCAATAGTTTGTTTTTTTTGGTTTTGTTTTTGTTTTCTTTACTGCTGATAGTATTCCTTTGTATGGATATATTATATTTTGTCAATTCAGGACATTTGGGTTTCCAGTTTTTTATGATTGTGAATAGAGCTGCCAAAAACATTTGCATACAGATATTTGTGGGAATATAATTTTTCACTTTTCTAGGATTAATACCCAGAAGTGGGATTCCTGGGTCATATATTAATTTATCTAACTTTATAAGCAACTGCAAAACTGTTTTCCAAAGTGGCTGTGCCATTTTGCATTCCTACCACCAATGTAGGAGAGTTCTAGTTCCTCACATCCTTGGCAGGACTTGGTTTTTTTGGTATTTTTATGTTGGTCATTCTAACAGGTACACAGTGGCCATCTCACTGTAATTCTAATTTACAATTTCCTAATGGCTAATTATGTTGAACATCCTCTTCAGTGCTAATTTGTCATCTGTGTATTCTCTTTGATGAGTGCCTGGTGAAGACTTTGGTCCATTTTTTTTTAAACTGGGTTATCTTCTCATTGTAGGATTTTAAGAGTTATCTATACATTCTTTATGTAGAATCCTTTATTGGATATGTGATTTCCAAATACTTTTTTCCAAATATTTTCTCCCAGACTGTAGTTTGCCTGTTCATCCTCTTAGCAGTGTCTTCTGTGAGCCAAAGTTTTTAATTCTAATGAAGTTGAATTTATCAATATTTTCTCTTGGGGTTTGGGCTCTTGGTGTCTAAGAACTCTTTGCCTAACCTTAAGTCATAAAGACTTTATGCTATATATTCTAAAAGTTTTATATTGTTATGCTTTACATTTAAACTTTGATTAATTTTGAGTGAATTTTTGTGTAAGATGGGAGGTTGCGGTTGAGGTTCATTTATTTTGCATATGGATGTCCAATAGTTCCAACACTTTGTTGAAAAGGCATTCACTTTTCCACTGAATCACCTTTACTTTTTCTCTCCCTCTGCTTATATTTTTTGGAAGAGATTGTGTAGAACTGGTGCTATTTCTTTTTTAAATGTTTCATAGAATTCACCAGCAAAACCATCTGGGCCTGGAGATTTCTGTTTCTGAAGGCTTTAATTCCTTGGTTGTTACAGGACTATTTTGGACATTTAGTTCATCTTGAGTGAGTTTTGGTACTTTGGTGTTTGTAGTAGTATGCTTGGGTCTCAGGCATCCCTGCATGGCCTTGCTGGGTATGCTAATAATGCAAAGCTCTAACCACTCCTTCTCTGGGCCCTTTCTCAGGGCTACGTCTGCAGAGAGCAGGATTAGGGGACATTTTCCTCTCAACACAGTGCCAGGGTTTTGTTTATTTGTTTTGTTTTTTAGAGAGAGTGGGGGGGGGCGGCGAGGGGCAGGGAGAATCTGAGCCTTGATCTCATGACCCTGAAATCATGCCCTGAGCTGAAATCAAGAGTCAGACATTCAGCCCACTGAGCCACCCAGGCATCCCCACAGTGCCAGTTATAAAAGAGATAAACTTCCCAACTGTGGTGTTCCTTGGGGGCTATCCGAATCTCACTGCACGTGTAACATCTCTTTAATCCCACGCAGAATATATCTATTGGCCCGATGGATTTAGGAGTTATGTGTACCTCATGCCAACCAATAGGAAGCTCATGATATTTGCTATACTAGGAGTAATGAAGTCCTTCATCTCTGACCTAGGAGTCTCCTGTGCTCTGCAATCCTTATGAAGCAGTAACAGGTTAACCAGTTAGCTTGTAAGCAAAGTAAAATATTGGACTGTACATAGTTCTTGACATACATATTCCAGAGAATTGGTATTCAGTCTAAATTGTCATATTTACAGATGATTTTTTTTGCAGTATTTCCTTATTGTCCTGTTAATGTCTGCTGAGTCTGATAGCTCCTCTTTCACAACTTATATTAGTAATTCATGTTATTCCCTTTTTCCTTTGTCAGTTTTGCTAGAGACTTATTAATTTTATTGATCTTTTTCAAGAACCAGTCGTTGATATTCTCCATGGATTTCTGTGATCAATTCATTGATAACTACTCTAATCTTTATTATTTTCTTCCTCCTGCTGCTTTAGGTTTTTCATTTCCTTTTTAAGTTAAAAGCGTAGATTATTAACAGGGAGAACATGGGGAGATGGAGAGGAGAAGGGAGTTGGCAGAAATTGGAGGGGGAGACGAACTGTGAGAGACTATGGACTCTGAAAAACAATCTGAGGGTTTTGCAGGGGTGGGGGGTGGGAGGTTGGGTGAGCCTGGTAATGGGTATTACGGAGGACACGTTTTGCATGGAACAGTGGGTGTGGTACATAAACAATGAATTCTGGTACACTGAAAAGAAATTTTAAAAAAAGCTTAGATTATTGATTCAAGACTTTTTTTTTTCTCCATAAGCATTTTTGTTTGCTTTAAAAAAAATTTTTTTTAATCTTTTAAAGATTTTATTTATTTGAGAGAGAGAGAGAGAGCGCGCACAAGTGAGAGGAAGGGCAGAGGGAGAGGGACAAACTACCTGCTAAGTGGGGATCCTGATGCAGGGCTCAATACCAGGACCCTGAGATCATGACCTGAGCCAAAATCAGATGCTTAACTGACTGAACCACCCAGTACCCCAAAGATTTTATTTTTAAATAATCTCTACACCCAATGTGGGGCATGCACTTATAACCCTGAGATCAAGAGTTGTATGTTCTACTGACTGAGCCAGCCAGACGCCCCTCTTTATAAGCATTTAATGCTAAGAAATATTCTTCCTTCCATACATTTTGATATGACATATTTACATTTCCTCAGTTCAAAATATATTTAGTAGCCACAGTTAAATTAAAAGTATTGTTTTTTAACTATTTGTAGATTTTTGTTATGGATTATGATCAGAGAGCATATTGTCATAATTTCAGTTTTTTTAGATTTGTTAGGATTTATGACCCAGGTTATGGTCTACCTTGATGAGTCCTCCATGCGTACCTGAAAAGACTATATTCTGCTGCTGTTGGGTTGAGTGCTCTATAAATGTCAAGTAGATCACATTGATAGTGTTTTTCAGTTCTATACTCTAGCTGATTTTCTACTAGTTCTATTGATGATTGAGAGATGAGTACTTAAGTCTCCAACTACAAATACATTTAAGACTGTGAGGTCTTCTTAGTGAATCAACTTTTTAATCTTTCCATCTTTTGTTTATCCCTGGTAATTTTCATTACTCTGAAGTGTACTTTGCTATTCATATAATCATTCTAGCTTTCATTTGATTATTGTTTGCATGGGTGTATCTTTTCTGTCATTTTAACACAATATTTACATTTAAGTGAGTTTCTTGTAGATAGCATGCAATTGGGATATTAAAATATCTAGGCTGATCATCTCTTTTAATTGATAAATTTAGAACACTTACATTTAGTGTGATTACTAATGTTTAGATTTGTGTCTATCATTTTATTATTTGTTTTCTGCTTATTTTTGTTTTTAATTCCTCTGTTTCCTGTGTCCTCTCTTCTTCTGGGTCATTTGGACATTTTTTTTAGCATTCCATTTTAATTTCCTTTTTATTTTTTTATTTTTAATTTATTTGACAGAGAGAGAGAGATCACAAGCAGGCAGAGAGAGAGAGGAGGAAGCAGGCTCCCTGCCAAGCAGAGAGCCCCATGTGGGGCTCGATCCCAGGACCCTGAGATCATGACCTGAGCCGAAGGCAGAGGCTTAACCCACTGAGCCACCCAGGCGCCCCCTCCATTTTAATTTTCATATTGGAATTTTGACAAAAGATTGGTGTGTGTGTGTGTGTGTGTGTGTGTGTAGCTGTTGCTCTAGGGATCACTATATATATATTTTTTTCCAAGTCTACTTGGAATCACATCAATGGGGAATGTAGAATTCTTACTGCCGTGTTACCAAATCAAATTAACATGGTTTTGAAGATACTAGGAATAAAAGGGTAAAATTGAGAGGTAAAAAAGAGAAAGGAGAGGATAAATATGATCACTATATATATAAGAGAACCAGCTAGAAAATTATTACAACTGTTAGGAGAATTCAGTTAAGATTGGGAGCAAAATTAAAATACAGAAATCAACAGGCATCATATGTAAAATAACAGCCATTTGCAAGATAGAATGAAAGAAAACACTAAAATATCGAGGGGAGGGGCAACTGCGTAGCTCAGTGGGTTAAAGCCTCTGCCTTCTGCTCAGGTCATGATCCCAGGGTCCTGGGACTGAGCCCCACATCAGGTTCTCTGCTCAGTAGGGAGCCTGCTTCCCTTCTTCTCTCTCTGTCTGCCTCTCTGCCTACTTGTGATCTCTGTCTGTCAAATAAATAAATAAAATCTTTAAAAAAATAAAATAAAATATCCAGGGGATATCATGAAATGTACAAAGTCTATATAAAGAAGTCTTTAAAAAGTGACTGACAAACACATGTTCACATTAAAGAAATAGAAAGGTATTTCATACCAGTTTCTTAGGTCACTGACAGCAACCACAGGTTCACAGTTAATGAAATGCCCGGCTAAGGAGCCAAAAAGATGAGCAACCATCTATGGAATTAATACCTAACATGTTAAGGAAGTCAAATCTCCCTAAACTGATATAGAAATTTAATTCATCAAACTAAAAATAGTAAACAAGACTTTTCTTTTGAAAATCAGAAAAGTAGATTCTAAAGTTCATATAAAAAACCTAGTAGGTATAATCATAAAAACTATAAAAGAAGAAGAGCAAGAGTAGTAATAGTTAACTCTCCCCACCAGACAGTATGGCATATTTTAAAGCTACAATAACTGAAACAGTGTGGTTCTAGATCAAGAATCAGTTCACTGGAACAGCCTAAAGTCCAGAAATAAACTAGCAACAAATCAATAAGGAAAAGGTAGAATACACAATCTGTGACACTGTAAAGGTGGGCAACTGTCTGAAAAAAATTAAGTTGGATCCCTAGTTCATATTTTTATAGTAAAACAAATTCCAGGTACATCAAAACTTTAAACATATAAAAGACCAACTGAATCACTGGCCTCAAGATTGAACTTAATCTATTTGAGTCCCTCTTCTCTCCCCAGAGGTCAGGCCACTAGCCCCAACTCCTAATCACATGGTTGGTCTTTCTGGTGTGGTCAGTCTTCATCCAGAGTCATCTCATTAGCATAAACTTCCAGGTTCCACCATGAATAACAAAAACACTTCTCAAACTCAGGAAACTTCGAGAACATACACCCTCGGAAGGAGGGGTGGGCTGTAGTGCTAGGGAAAAGGGGAAGAGCTCCAGGCAAATTTTCATTCATTTTATTTTTATTCCAGGTGTTTAGAAGCTACCTGTAATAACAAAAGAGTGGAAACCAACACTGTCCAGTGACAGAGAACTGATTTTAAAAAATTAAAATATACCCATTTAATGGGGTTCTACGCAACCAAAGAAAAAAATGGGACAATTCCGTAGATAGGGAAGCAGAATAAACTGCTGAATGTGCATAACATCGTATATGATATACTATAATCTGTGTTTCATATATATATATATGTGTGTGTGTGTTTATGTATACAAGAGGCCATCCAGAAGAATAAACAGGAAACTGATAGCAGAGGTTGGATGCAAGGAAGGGAAATGAATGGTTGAAAGACATTTTTTTACCCTTTTCGATCTTCTGATTTTTGTACAACATGCTTACATTACCTGTTTAAGAATAAAACATTACAGTGTATTTGCACATTTCTGTGAGGATACTGAACATAATGTATAATTTAATCTTTGACTACTAAGAGCCATTGTCATAAGTTATATTGAACAATAAAGCTTTAAGAGTCTACTCGGCACACAGGGTTGTTTTCATCTACACTAAATGATCCCAAGCTCCTGTGATATGAATTAGTTTCATTTTTAATTTTTTTTTATTTCTCCCAGCTACTTCTCACTACCATCAACCTTCTTCCTCTGGTTGACTCAAACTTCTTTTAAATGATTGTTTTAGTTGTTGTGGGCTAAGAAACAAGGCACACGGTGCTAATGCTGAATAGAGGAAAACCTCCTCTTTGACAGCTTGAGGAAGCCTCTCATAATTGGTGAGTTTTAGAGATTAAACTTCATAATAACTACTTGACTACTCAAGATTTTTACACATTCTTGGTTCCATGTAACTGAATAAAGAACAGAAAAGGCATTATTTTAAGTCATTACGGGAGGTCCTATGATTTAATTAATGCTATATTGTTAAGCACATATCTGAAACTTTTTCAAAATTGCTGTTACTCATTAATTCAAAAGATATTTTCGAGCATCTAGTGTACACCAGGGAACGTTTGAGGTACTAGGGATATAGCAATGAACAACAGAATGGCCAAAGTCCCTCAGAATTTACACTCTAACTGGAGAGACAGGCAGCAGGCAGAGATCAAGTGGTAAGTAGTGTAACAAGAAAAGGGGAAATGTGATGGAGCAATTAGGACAGGGTAGCAGCATAGACAGGATACTTATCAGTCAGCACCTGATCAGAGAACATTAGGGTATCACACACACACACACACACACACACACATACACACACACAATGTGCACACGCCATTTTAATATATAAAATAAGGGACTATAGGAGGCTGTTCTTTTGTGTCAGGCAGGTGGGAAAGGAAGATGGGTGTGGGGTGGGGAAAGCGCAAACATACTGGGACCTGCCAGGATGAGCAGAACCCGTGGGGATTCATGCCAGTCTCTCACTGCCGCCAAGCCTCCAACTCAATGAGGGGGCTGTGTGACACAACCTGGCACCCTCAGTCACAGAGTGAAACACACCTGGCTGAGGAGAAAATAAAGGAGGTGATCCAGTAGGAGCTGCCATTCATGTGTGCCTGGTTGTTGGCCCACAGACCAAAAAGATAAGCCAGCTGATAAGCAATGATGTGGGTGAGCAGCAACAATGCACGGTCTGCTTGGACCTTTCAATTATAAGAATCTGGATCTGGCTACTTAACTTCTGCTTTCTAAAGGTCATACCACACACCTCTTGTGACCCACACTATCCTAGAATTATGCAGGGAGAATTAAGAGGAACGTATGTCCAGCTGAGCCACAGTGGCACTAGGTAAAGCCACTACAGATGGTCAGAGGTCTCTGACGATATTTGAGCTGAGAACCTGGAGGGTGAGGAGTTTTCAGTCACACAACCAAGTCACACAAGATTTGGGAGAAAGTATTTCAGGCAGAAGAAACAGCTACTGCAAAGCCCTGAGGCAGTGATATAAATGAGGTATTTTTTAATGATGAGGCTGGAGTATGGTGAGAGGGAGAGTGAGAAGTGAGTTCAGAGATAGGGGTAGGGAACAGATCACTTGGGGCCTTGTAGAACATGGAAATGAGCATGGACGACTTTTTTCTAAGTGCAATGGAAAGCAAATGGAGAGTTTTTAACAAGCCAGTTTGATCTGACTTATAGTTTTTAAAAACTTTATTTTAAAATAATTTCAAACTGGGGCACCTGGGTGGCTCAGTGGGCTAAGCCGCTGCCTTCGGCTCAGGTCATGATCTCAGGGTCCTGGGATCGAGTCCCACATCGGGCTCTCTGCAGAGAGCCGGCTTCCCCCTCTCTCTCTCTGCCTGCCTCTCTGCCTACTTGTGCTCTCTGTCAAATAAATAAATAAAATCTTTAAAAAAAAATAAAATAATTTCAAACTTAAAAAGAGGCATAAGACTAGCATAGAGAATTCCATTATCCAACTAATTTCCCTTCCCTTTGCAGAGAATGGACTTTGGCGGGCAGGGCCGCTCCTCCCCAGGACTCCTCCAACTCCTGGCGTCCTATGCGAACTACACTCCCAGAGGACAACGGGCACGATGGCACGGGGGTTGTGCGGAAAAGGCTGCCCAAGGGTGGAAGCAGGGATATTCCTTCGAGAACTTCTGCAAGGAGTTCAGGCTACTGTGCTTCCACAGTAGTTTTCAGATTTCACAGGAAAACCAATCTTGGTACTTGTCTCAATTCTCGAATTCATGTTGGTCCCCAAACCAGTATTACCTCTTAGATTTAGTGTCAGATTGATTGGTTACTGCATTACTTCTCAAAACCAAATAGAAAACCTCAAAGATTTGATACCAGTGAAGCTATTCAAAGAGAATGTTATTCAAATAATTCCAGAGACTAGGCAGAGTCTCCTAAGGGAAACAGGTAGAAGAGCCACTGTTCGTGTTACTGTATACATTACAGTTGGCCTTACACTTACAGATCTTGTCATTTCAAGAGACTTGGCTTACAGGTTGAGACCACAGAAAACCTTCCTAAAACAAACTCTTTTGTCTAGATTCTCTATCCCTCTAGCTGAAAGCCAAGATTCAAATACTGAAATGTGCTGAGGTCCACACTTACAGATAGATATGCAAGCTCATTTCTGACTTTAGTACAATTCCTTAAAGTCAACAGCTAAAATTAACTTCGGATGGCCATGCATTTTCACTAAAAACATGCACATCTAATAGGTGCTCATTAAGTCATGAGGGTAAAAAGTAGAAAAGTGAAAGAGAAGTCTGGTGCTTTAGAGAAATCATTTTTTCTTATATTCAGGTAAAGGGGAGCTCTGCTAGCACAGCAGGGCTCAGTGACAAGAGGAAGTGCTCGACGCACAGTAGACATTCAGTTAAGCAGGAGCTAATATTATTACATGTGTCAATAAAGGTAAATATTTTCTACACCTTCCTAAGAGAAGAAACAAAATGCTTATGAAAAAAAGAAAAAAAGAGCTCTGGACACAACCATTCATCTTCTTTAAGAAAAAATAGAAAAATATATTTTAAAAAAGCATGATCTGACAGAACAAAAAGTAGGAAAGTTTCGATCTTTAATGAGAGTTTGCAGTATATGCTTCTCCTTCATGCTCCGTGCCGACAGAGCTCCATGTAAACGTTCAGCAAGAGAAGAGTGCACGCTGTGCCACGACTAACGGACTATAAATTTTCAGCTCTGATCACTAAATTTATTAACAATGTTTTCTACGTTAAATGTTGATTAACAATCGTTTTCCTTCATTTAACAATGACTCTTGAATAACAAAATAAATTATCAACAAATTCAACCATAAATTAAAAAATAATAAAGTAAAAAAAAACAAACAAACGACCTCATAGTGTTTCATATCCGCAAGACCAACAACACATCTCCTGTATTTGGATTACAGTTTCTATGTTCTTTGTGTAAGGTAAATGAAAAATTGTTCCCTATTTCTACTGATGCCAAGTTCACAGAATTTATGAAAAGGTTTCCCCTTTTTTGTTCTGCTTAACTCACTGCACCTAGCTCAACACAACAGGCAGTACCTGGGGTTATGAGTGAGACGTGGTAAACGGAAGGGTCATGATCACACAGCAGATCATGTAAACCTAAAATATACCTCAGACTTCCTAGAGATAACCTGTAGCCCTCCTTTATTAAATAATTTACAAAGACCCGTTAGAAGGATGATTTCATTAGCAGGCTGACCTCTGTCACCCTGTCAGTTTGCTACTCATGAAAATATATATTTTGCCTTTAAAATGAGACAAATACTGTTCATTTCTGCTGAGACTAGGTGTAAGGTAAGAACAAAGACGAAGCCACAGGTACTTAAAAGTTATACTGTGCTATTTTAACTATTTCATTAAAGACTTTAATTACCAGTCAGTACACCATTCCTTGCTTAAAAATGTAATACCTTTGGAAGTAGATAAAAAATATTAAAAAAAAAATAAGCCAGATGTAAAAACGAAAAGGCCTGAACAGCATGACACGCAGAGTAATTTCCAGTCAGTGACTACCAACGGGAATACTCATTCGATACACCAGGTATTGACAACCGTTTAGCAATTCTTTAAACAGGCACTTGATAGAGTATTTCATTGCTAGCATAATCAATACTGGGGCATCACATACACAAAAAAATATGGCTTTATTACAAAGGATTCAAGATGGCAACTACTTAGAATCCAGTGCCAACACGGATTAGAACAAATCCAGTGAGTATTTTGTTTTTCAATTATTCATAGAAAATTTAATCCTGATTAAGTATCCTTGGGCAGGAATTCATGGGTAGTTGATGACTGAAACCAACATTTATGTGAAATGCTTCTGTTAATTTAATCTGTGTATATGGCTTAATTATGATTGGGGATTCAATGTAAGAGAAATGAATTATATCGGGATTAGAATTTTAGTACCTTATCACATAGTACGTTTTTCTTCTTTCTTCTTAAACATGTAACCCTGCTTGTCCCTTCACCTAAGTGCTCAGATTTTAAAACTCTTTATAAGGAACAGTCAACAGTAATGTATCTAAGCTTTATTTTTCATAAATTATGTGTCAAAAACCCTTTGCTAATCAAGCCAGAACCTGAACTACAGCCAAAAAGTGATAAAGATGGAGAACCCTACACACAAATAAAGAAAAACTTACTCATTTAGCTATAAATACATTTTATATTCACATTCTGAAGTAATTTCATTTTTAATTCCTTTAAACTCCAATATGAAATGCATTTTCCTTAAAGCATAAAAAGAAGCAGTTTTTAACCAGTGCATTACACTGATTTTGTAATTGGAGTTAGTTTAGATACTTACAAGCAAGTAATCATTTAACTGATTACTTTGCATAAGACTATCAAACCTGAGTTAACTATTGATATAAGATGATGAAGCATTACAAGTGGTGAATCTTTTATCAAAATACCATGTAATTCTTTTTCATCTTAATTTCCACAGAGAAATTGCATAAGTCACCTTAGAACAACACACTTTCTTGAAAGTTTATTAAGCGTATTTCAAAACATTTCATTTATTACCTTTTTTCAGTTTGATACTGCTTAAATGCAGCTGTATAAATACCATGCTCTGCCTTCTGGGTTCAGTTTTTCATACCAAAAGTATGAAAAAAAAAAGTCACTGTATTTGGATCCTTATTGCACTCTGAAATCAATTCACTTTTCCTTTAAAGAAGATCAAGTATCAGAAGTGAGGCCGACTTTTGTGTCCAGATGATATGGTCAGTGGTAGTGTTACTGAAGAAAGTGAAGAAACTTCCCAGTATAGACTGTGGGACAGAAAGAGTCTGTAGAGAATAACCATGGAAACAGACTGGCAAAGGATAACACCTATTGTAATAACCTGGAAAGAAAAGAAAGGGAATGCTTTGACTGCATGCGAAAACAGACAAGTTACATTCAATTTATCATGAACCTGTATCTGTCCCACTTACATACAGAACATATATATGTGTACCCTATATCCTCTGTCTTTAACATGGGTATGTTTTATCAAAGAAATTTTCAATAAGAAAATACGACTAACATTCAGAACTGTCATCGTTCAAAGGCAAAATTTATTGGACAGTTAGTTTACAGACTCCAAAATAAAACACATCCAGTTTGCTAAAGCATTCTCCCCTCAGGGTGCACACACTAGAGAAAGTGGTAAGAAAAATCAGGTTTGGGGCTAATCTGGTAGGAGGAGTAGGGCATGCCCCACCTGAATCCTGAAGAGTATTCTAAAAGCCCTCTCAAAAATTCTCAAGTTGCTTCTTCATTTCTGTAGACTACCTTCCTACCTATTTACCCTTTGTGAACACCTCAGGCCCAAGAGCCATCTGTGCGTTCAAGCCCACACTGCACTGCTTGTGAGCGGTGAGAGCACAATGAGATGACGGAGCCGTTGACCTAAGAAGGCGGGCAGCTATACAATCAGGTGTGGCACCCCTGAGCATGGCACTCTGGTCTGCGTCTGGTGCAGCCACTAGGCTGACTTTTCACAAATCTATCCTGATTTTTTTTAAAATTTATTCATTTATTTGACAGACAGAGATCACAAGTAGGCAGAGAGGCAGGCAGAGAGAGAGAGGGGAAAGCAGGCTCCCCGCTGAGCAGAGAGCCCAATGCAGGGCTCCATCCCAGGACCTTGAGATCATGACCTGAGCTGAAGGCAGAGGCTTAACCCACTGAGCCACCCAGGCGCCCCTATCCTGATTTTTAACTACTGTGTTGTAAAAAAATTTTAATCAATTGTTCTTAACAAAGATGGATTATGAACAAATTTAAAACAGTGTTACAAAATAGACTGAGATAATAAAAGTGATTTTCATCATTTTTTAATTAACTAAAATAGAATGTTTTTCTTTTAAAGTTTTTATTTATATATTCACCAGTTCAATTATCTTGTTTCAAAGAACTCAGAAAACCAGGTAAGTGGATAAATAGGACTTTTCTACTTTAATAATTTCTTAATAAAGACAACAAAATACTATTGGGTTCAGGTGTATTACTTACCTTATCTCTTTGGTAGTCACTAAAAATGACAGAAATACATGCAAGACCTGGATGGCATAAAAACCACAAGATACAGCCCTGAAACAAATGACAAATAATTCAAATGAGTACAGCTGTGTGTTTATTTCCAGAATGTGCCAGATAAAAAACATTACTAACCTCTTTAGGAGGTCCTGATTGACCTCAACTGGTCTTTAAAAGTTCTATTTAATAAAATGTAAAAATAAATTTGCTATTGC
This sequence comes from Mellivora capensis, assembly GCA_004024625.1. Lineage (NCBI taxonomy): Eukaryota > Metazoa > Chordata > Mammalia > Carnivora > Mustelidae > Mellivora > Mellivora capensis. The sequence continues at coordinate 18,755 of PISX010003820.1, forward strand.
TATGATAATGTTTTGTTTCTAACCAAATGCAGACTTTAAGTTTTATAAATCTCTTATATACACACATTTTAATATATTACATTGTATATATTATATTACATATTTAAACATGAAAATGCATTAATATAAGTAACATTAAAAACTGAGAAGAGCAAGGTACAAATGTATAATATTCCCATAAAAAGAAAAAATACGAATGTACATTCGTATCTGCATGTAGAGATACACAAAGAAATTCTGTAAGAATACCCAAAACACTGACTAATAGCAGTGGCCCGTTTGTGGGTTAATGTATGAGAGTGGAATTGGGCAAGTAAGGATGGGATACTTTTTAACATTATACTCTTCAAACATCTCTTTTCTATTTTTCCAAGAGCAGCCATGTATTTTCTTTTTCAAAATTAAATTTGAAGTAAAAGAATAAGTTAATAAAACAGTAGCTGTTGAGATGCAAAGTATGTTGAAGATATGGGAAAAAACAAGATGTTAAAAAAATGTGTTTAGCATGCTACTGTTTGTGTAGCTATGGGAGGAAATACACAGGAATATCTAAAATTCTCTAGGAAGGCAAGTTAGGAATTAATAGCAGTGATTATATAAGGAGATAATAACTGAGTAGATGGGAGAGATGTAAAAAATACGTTTCTTTTTAAATACTTTCAGATGTTTGAACCCATTTAAAAAGTTAAATTAACACATATAAAAATAATTTTTTTAAGTTCAAGAAAAAGTTCAGAACAAGAGAGGAAATTTAGTTTTAAAACATCTTAAATATATGTTATCTTTCCGAACAAAAAGCACTCCCATCCCTGTGCAAAATTCAAAAGCAAAATGGCATTTTCTTGCCTGTCTGGTACACAGAAAGCTGACGTGGGTTCCTGGGGCTGCAGGAGCAGCTTTAAATGCTGATCGCTGGGAACAGGACTCGGGCCCTCCTGCCAAAGCCGCCTTGGAAGGCGGAGCCCTGTGCACTCTGGTGGGAGCAGGAAGGGGCCACTGACAGAACAGCTTATCTGAATGCTGTTCTGAGGCGCCAGGATGAAGGTACATGGATTCCCTCAACATGACAAAAAACCAGAACCTTCTAGGGAGGTAGGCTCCTGCAACGTTACTGCCCTGACTTCTCTCATCTTTTCTTTTGTTAAATGGGTAGAGAAAAAAAAATTAAATTTGCTTTGAGATCCCACCTGTACAAGAAGGACACAGAAAGGAGGAATAGTCAATGTGACCTCACACGGAGGTGGTGAAACGGCTGAACATAGTACGTCCTCAGTTTCCATCTGCTTATGTCGCAGAGAGCTGCTCGTGGTTAGAAAACAATGCCTAACTCTGACGGTAACAGTTCACAATTAATAAGTGCTTTCTGAGAAATGTAAACTGTTTTCTAACTTATGTTTTTAAAAACTCTGATACTACAGGAAAAAATGTGAAATTCCTATTGATAAAGAAATTATGATGCAGGCAAAACTGACCTAAGATTACATTGAAACTACTATTTCATAGGTTCTGTAAAATGGGATAATAATATCTACATCTCATAGGCTGTAAAGATTAAATGAGTTAAAGAACATGAAGGGCATAGCTTAGTGCTCTAACCCGTCAGAAGAGCTTAACCAACATTAGCATGGGGTTGCTTAACCTTCCCAAAACAGCAGAACAAAGTTGATAATCAGAAGAAGCCATTTTCTACCCAAACCCATACTTTGGCAAATGTGATGTAAAACTCCCTTTTTAGCGTGCTTCTCTCCACTGTGATGATCTGGTAGAGTCCACAGCCTAATGACAATGCTAGGCAAATCCTTAAAATGATTAGCAAGATCCCTGCTAAGTTGTGATGTGAATGGTAGCTGTGAGGACTGGTATCTTCAAACTGTTCCCATAGCAGCAAAATACTCTGCAAAATACAATATTACATTCAGAAAAAAAAAATCTTGTCTACTCATACGTACTTTGTCAACTCTTTTCAAACATTCCCTTAAAGAGTATATAAACATGCCTAAGAGGTTCTAAGATTTACCAGACTATAAATGTTGCTGACTAACAAAGCACAGGTATTAGGCAGACTTTTCCTCCCTGATCCCCTAAGCTAGAGAACAGGGATTTTTATCAAAGATCACATACAAAAGATAAAAAATTCAATTGTGACCACAATTCAAGTAAAACATCTCTAAAGATGAAAATAAGCTGGGGCGCCTGGGTGGGTCAGTGGGTTAAGCATCTGCCTTCCGCTCAGGTCATGATCCCGAGGTCCTGGGATCGAGCCCCACATCGGGCTCTCTGCTCAGTGGGGAGCCTGCTTCCTCCTCTCTCTCTCTCTGCCTCTCTCTTCTCTGCCTACTTGTGATCTCTTTCTCTGTGTCAAATAAATAAATAAAATCTTAAAAAAATAATAAGTTGAAAACATTAAGAGAATAAACCTAAACTTTCTTCTAAATCTCTCTTCCTTCAGCACCATATTAAGAATAAAAATTAATTTTGAATTTTGAATACAAAAGTTTGAAATTTGAATACAAAAATATATTCAAGCCCATCATCTCAGGATAACTTTGAAATTATCTTGGTACCTTCTATAATCCAGAAGTGAATAAGTCAGAACTGTTGATTTTAGATGTCACTCCCCAGTATAAAGGGGGGAGAGAGAGAGAGAGAGAGAGATTGTGTATTTTTTTTTTTTTTTTTTGAGTTGACAGAGAGAATGAGTACATGTACACACATAAGCAGTGGAAAGGGGCAGAGGGAGAGAGAGAGAGAAACCCCAAGCAGGTTCCACATCCAGTGTAGAGCCCAACAGGGGGCTCAAACCGAGGACCCTGAGATCATGACCTGAGCCAAAATCAAGAGTCCGATCTTCAACTGACTGAACCAGCCAGGTGCCCTAAAGGAGAGTATAGCTTTAATATTCAGTATAAGTACCCAGGCTATTCATGCATAATCGGCAGTTACTCATCCTTTTGTTTGTTGACTCCCCCCCCCATATTGTTACCATTACAGTAGAAAGCTCAGCGATTCCTCATTAGGTCTTCTACTTATTGCTATTCAGTAGAAACACCTTCCTTCCAACACTTTCCTTCCTTTTCCAAACATCAATCACAAATTACTATGATGTTTTTGCCATCACACATATCAGTAGCCCTGTGTTTCCTTCATGTGCCAACTCAGCCCTCAGAGTGGTTTTCAGTGGCTTCCAAAGAATTCAGATCAAAACTCAGTCATTAAATCCAATTCGTAGACTTTATGGGGTTTGTCAGCAACCCCTTCCTCTTCTTACTCTCAAATCATCTATCCTGGTCTTAGACCTACCGCCATGCTGGACAGCTGGACTCCTCGGCCATGCTGCACACACACACTTCCTTCTTAGGCTGAATATTTGCTCTCCATTAATGAAGTGTTAGTTCTTCACTTCCCCAAGTTACTATATCCATACGATTCCTTAACCTCTATTCCTAAACTTAACTTTTGCAATGAAGAAGTGCTCTTGTACAACTACTATCTCCTGGTATCTATGTGAGGTGATGGATATGTTAACTAGTCTGATTTTGGGGATCATTTCACAATATATACATATATCAAAACATCAAGTTGTATATCTTAGCATGTACAATTTCTTTTTGCTAATTATATCCCAATAAAGCCAACAAAAAACCCCAACGAAAACCTATCACTTGCCATGATTCACATTTTTACATATTCAAACTACATTTTCTGATGTGTATACTAACATGTGACCTGTGGAAAATATGCATGTATTTATGTAGTCATGTGTACCTTGTCTGGGTGGTTGCTGAGAACCAGAGCTTACATAAGCTCTAGAGCAGTGTCATAATCGCAGTTCTCAATTCATATTTGTTTATGATAATGGATTAAAATTATAATGAAATAATAAAAGTTCATTTTTAAAGAAAGCTCTTTATTGAGAAATGAGAATTTGATGTTATTAACACTACTCTCCATAAGCCCTAGATCAAAAACATTAAGTTGGTAGAATCTTGCCCTTATTTTAATCACTTCTAATACAGTGCCTTAGAAAGGCACTATTTCCTATCTAAATATCATCACGGGTGACATGGTCTCTTTCTAACTCAATCATGAAACTCAATACACCTATTTCACTTGGCACCTACTATACTAAATACATACTATGAGTATAAAGATGAGCAAAGCACAGGACTTATCCTTAATTAATGAATTTTTCACTTTATTTAATGTATTAAGATTTAGATTATAATGTCCTTTGTAGAGCCCAGGTATAGATTTCATTTTCATCTACAGCTAATGATGGTCACAAACTCAGTATAATTTTTTGGAAATTTTATAAATTTTATAATTTTTAAAATTTTATAAATTTTATACATTTTAAGGAAAATTTATATTTTCCTTAATAATTTTTATAAAATCCATTGCACACAGGCATATGGAGATCTTAGAATAGAAGAAAACAGACAAAAAAAGGGCTAAGAGGACTAAATTTTCTAAAAGACTAAATTCGATCTTGGACTTGTTTTCAAAAACTAGATCCCATTCATTCGTATTCCGTTTTTTGCTTTTTCATTAATCTCAGATTTCCTTTGAATTCTTTCATGTATAAAGTAATATAGCTGGACCAAAAAATCCTTGCCCATGGATGAATTTCAAATTCACTGATGCACTCATTTAAAATGTTAAGTTCTTACTATGTGTTAGAAATTATGAAAGAAAGCTATTAAGTAGGAAATGAGAATCTATCCTAATATTAAGCATTCTGCACATTTAAAATAAGCTGATTGAAAGCTCAAAGTCAAGTAAATTTTAACTAAATTCTGCAATCGACATATACTAGCACTCAATACTGTACATTATTTGATCTATCACTCTTTAAATTCATGCTTTATGAAAACGGGACTCATGGGTCCCATTTCACTTTTCAAATGAGGTTATGTTCAAGTTTACATTTCTGTATATTCAAAGTACAAACACTGAGCATCAACACTCACCTGTGTCACGACAATGAATACCGCAATGCCCGTGGATGCGGGAGTTGAATCCCACTGGAGAGGTCTGCTTTGAGACTTCTTCATTCTGACTATCGTCCAACCCATGCACAGACTCAGAAGCAGGTATAACATTTGAATTTGGGAAGCAATGTCAAAAACTAATGGGAAATGAAAACCAAAGTCAACAAAGTTTTCATAATACAAAGGATTAGGTCCTTTTAGCATTGAGAATATAATTATCTTTTTAACGCAAAAAGGCATTTTCAAAGTGAAGTTGATAAAATTCAATAATAATTCAACGATAAGAAATATTCAAGTAGAACTCTAAAAATTAAAATTTTGCCACTAAGTTTGTAAACATTTCTGGAAATAGAACAATGGCAATATTCCCTCTCTCTCTCTATATATCTTCATTAAGACCAACTTTAAATCTCCTTGTGTTTCCCATTTTTTCTTAGCTTTTCTTACTATATAATACTGTTCTCTATAACTGACTGTTCATTAAAATAAACACAGAACACATTAAGTTAAACACAGAAACACATTAAAATAGATTTTAAATGTAATTTCTGCAATGTGGAGAATGCTAGAGCCTTCATTTCCAGGTCATTAATTATTTTTTGATGGTTGAACTCTATAATGTGACCTTATTTTCTAAAATTATTAATAAGAAATAGCATGACAATAAAACACATGGCTGCTGTAACATTCAAATTTGTTGGCTTTAGTGCTGAGTCCCGGAGATGAATGAAAAGCTCGGTGCGTTAGTGTGACGCGCCACCAGGTGGCCAACACTGACACTTCAGGGAAGACTGCTACTTAAAAAATGAGGCAACAAGACCACCCATCCAGTTCCCCATTTGGAAAAGACAACACTCTATAAATACTCTAAGTTCCACGCATTTTTATTTTGGAAACTATTTATTGATTTAAAAAAGATGATCACTTTCTCATAGGGTATTTTGATGTGGATTTTGGAATAAACGTGATTAAAATTTAACAACGTCAAACTTTCCTCAAATTGTCAGCTGGACCTTGGACATCTACGACTTTCACTTCTTTTATCTAAAGCTATTTTTGCAGAAACAGGTAAAAGTAGCTGTACTATAATATACTAAAAAGCTACAAGCTTAAAACCTTTTAATGATACACCTTTTCACATATATTTTTACCATTTTCCCTCCTTTCTGCCATCCAAATTGAAACTGGATACTCGACATTTATGCTCATATATTTGTAACAGTGAATTCTGCTAATGAATTGTTACTACGTTTGAATGGTACAAAATGTCATGGCCTTTCAGATCACAATTTTCTTTTATCACAGGTTGTAAATGACTGTGATGCCCATTATTTTATTAAACGTCTCACAGGTACATAGTCAGTTACTTAAAGAAGTCTCTCAAAGCAACAGTCCTGCATAAGTTGCTAATTAGCAAAAACAAATACCTGGAGGGGAAAACCCTGATGTTCTGGCTCATTTCTTTGTATACTAAGACACACACTGACAGAAGACCGTCACCGTCACTGTAACCCTGCTTATCTGTCACTGAAAAATACCCAATTGTAGATAAAATACACACATCACACAAAAATCCCATTCTTTGTTATTTTATTAACAATCTCGACATTTTAATCCTTTAATAATCAAACCTGTCGTTGGAACACCAAAATCAATCAACATCCATTGTTAGTTTAATGAAAAGAAACCTTTTGATTTTTAAGCTTCAGTGAAGACGCCAGCCAGCCTCAAACACTATTCTGTACACAGCAGCCCTGACAAAAACGCAAAAGACCTTGATTTTAGTACTGGCTTCCACTGATGGGCTTTTCCGTGCTTTGCCTTTCAAAATGCGTAAGCTAAATTATTTCTCGGGTTCTGTTCAGCTTTAAAATTCTATGGTTCTCGGGTGCCTGGGTGGGTCAGTTGGTTAAGCGGCTGCCTTCGGCTCAGGTCATGATCCTGGAGTCCCGGGATCGAGACCCACATCGGGCTCCCAGCTCCATGGGGCGTCTGCTTCTCCCTCTGACCTTCTCCCCTCTCAAGCTCTCTCTCTCAAATAAATAAATAAAATCTTAAAAAAAAAAATTCTATGGTTCTCTTAAATATCCTGAGTGACCTAAGAGACAAGAGCAGGAGACACCAGAGCTCTCAATACTGTTCAAAAAGGAGAAGCAGCTCTTATTCATGTCTACAGGTGACCAGTACACATCCTCTGCAGTAGGAAAACAAAGGTTCTAAGTGGTTTAAAAACTTAAAATAGGCAGCAAGATGATAAATGGATCCGAGATCATTACAGAGATGACCATGAGCTACCCTATTAAATAAAGAGAGATGAGACTAGAAGAGAATTATGGAAATATTTCAAAAAGTAAATCAGAGAATGGTTTCATATTCAGAATCTCTTTTTTTAGAGCAAATCTTGACTATTTTTCTGGGACTAAGAATGGCATTATAGATTATGGGAACTTTCAAATATCTTCCCCATCACGCTTAGTTGGAAAATTACATCATCAAAGTTCTTCATATAAATAAAAGAACGAAGCTGTGAGGTCAATTCAATGACAGGTATCATATACTCTCTGGCTTTTGTTTCTGCATCAGAAATAGAGTCAAAAAAGGGATGAAAAAGGAAAACCATCTTCAGTCTTGGGCTCAGAACACTTGGCTCTGAGTTTGGTGTCTCCCACGCAACAGCTGCTGACATGGGGAAATGTGCTTCCTGTCAATGACCCCAGATTCTTTACGTGCAAACTAGGGATAAATGTCTCTACTTCACTGAGTTTTATTGAGATAAACTGAGAGAAGGCATATAAATATGCTCCCGAAACAATGAAGAACGACACTCACTACGTATTATCAAGAAGAAACTAAACGGGACAGATGGGAATGGAATCTGTCACCCTCTTTTCATTTGGGCTGAATTGTACCCAACCCTGGAAAGAAAAACTGTATCAGGATGAACATAATTTACAAAAAAAGCAAAACAAGCCAGAAGCAGATAGCAAGTTTAGGTTTCAAAAAACCCATCTCAGAAAGATACTCACATTCTGCCAAAGTTCCCATAAAAGGTATCCCTATTCCATCTTTGGAGTAACTGAGGAATTGAAGAGAAGAGTATTAGTGTAAATTACAAACGCGCAAAGATGGTTCATAATCAAAGCAAGCATAATTTTGGCAAACTAATTAGGATTAATTAGATGTAATGGTGAACACAGCTTTAGTGGTTTTGAGTTACCTGGAGAAATGAATATAATTAGCTAAAGCCGAGCCGGCTTGCAGCAGCAGCGCGCTTGTCAGAACCTTGAGGATCACGTGCATGGGCCCTCCTTTCTTGATAGCCTGCCACAATGACTGAGCGTAAATGCAAGCAAGCACAAAGTACACCAGGACTAGGAGGAAAAAGAACTCATGTAACCCTGTGAAGAGAAGAAAGGAGTTTGCTTCAGTACAACAGAGCCAGTGACAGTGTAGGGCTGTTATCAAATCTTCCTTCAATATATTTCTAGAACTTGGTATTTTAATTGGAGTCATTGCATTCACTTGTGTATGGAAAAAAAGGGAAACTGTTAAAATGTAAACAATTTTTTACTTTGGAATAAAGATCTAAATATAAGAAGATGGGTTGGGATGCCTGGGTGGCTCAGTTGGTTAGGCGGCTGCCTTCGGCTCAGGTCATGATCCCAGTGTCCTGGGATCTAGTCCCACATCGGGCTCCTTGCTCGGTGGGGAGCCTGCTTCTCCCTCTGCCTCTGCCTGCCACTCTGTCTGCCTGTGCTTGCTCTCTCTCTCTCCCTCTCTCTCTGACAAAAAAAAAAAAAAAAAAAAAAAAAAAAAAAAAAAGATGGATTAAACTAAAGAAGGTAAAGTCAATCTATAAAAATCATCGTGGTCGGGGGATAAGCCTGAAGACTAACCATAAGAACACAGTTTCGTTAGAAAACAGTAAATTAGGGGAGTCTGTGTGGCTCAGTGGGTTAAAGCCTCTGCCTTCACCTCAGGTCATGATCTCAGGATCCTGGGATCGAGCCCCACATCAGGTTCTCTGCTCCGCAGGGAGCCTGCTTCCTCCTCTCTCTGCCTGCCTCTCTGCCTACTTGTGATCCCTGTCTGTCAAATAAATAAATAAATGAAATCTTTAAAAAAAGAAAGAAAGAAAGAAAACAGTAAATTAAAACCAGGATTTTAGCAGTTAGACATACTTTTTACCCCCAACGTGGATTACGTTAGTGTGAAATTTAGGAATAGATTTTATCAACAATAGTTTAATACACCCTGACAATGGTTCTCAAAGTGCAATCCCTGCGCCAGCAGCAAGGAACTTGTTGGAAATAGAAATGCACATTCTTGGGCCTTATCCCTGATCTACTTTATCAGAAATTCTGGGAGAGGGGAGTAGCAAGCTGTGTTTTAATAAGCCCATCAGGTGATTCTGATGCAAAAACAGTTCTGGAATGTACCATGACCTTACACTTCCAGTTGGACCAAGTTTCAAAATTCCCGTTACGACCAGAGTCCCCTCTTGAAGTAAACTGTCAGCTCTTGTCAAAGAGGAAATCCTACAGAGACCATGAGACTCCATTCCCAGTTGACTGAAACTGTAATACCTAATCAGACGGCCACCAATCCGAAGACCAGCCACTGGCCACCAGACTAATTTGGTTCTCAAAGATAAGTCAGGCTAATCATATTCTCTCAGGAAATGAAACCACAAAACATGGAAAGAATCAGGCAACAGAAATTGAAGTTGAAGGGAGCCAACATTGGGACAGACCAAAGATGTCAGATCAGGCCACAGTGAAATAAATATTTTGAGTAAACAGGAATTTCAAATAAGCAAAGAGAGCTGGTTGGTAAAAACAAGAACAAAGCAAATGAGCAGACTTTATGTTAAAAACGGTGCCAGTTGTTAAGCAGCCTCTAGTTCCTTACTAACAGCTTTCTAGTACAGTGTTCACGCAACCACAAGATAAACACCCCCTTTTTCTGCATTACCTGGAATCTTTTGACTGTGTCTTCATTTTTCAGAAATTTCAAAAAAATTTTTATCATGAACTAGAGGGCTAGCTTTGAGTTTAATAGCTTCTCTACATTGACTTGGTTACATCTACTGCTAGTTCCTAATATGAAGATTTCATATTGTATCTAAATACACCGGATATTGTATGTAAATACACCGGAGTGCAGTGCGGGTGGCTGTGAGGGGAGCTGCCTCCTGCTGATTCTGGGGAGGAACAGTCCAAACTGCGATCACTCCCATCCGATCACCGGCTCAGAATCTGCTCCGGTTTCCCACCCGAGGTAAACTCCAATCAACTGGCAGAGAAGGGAGTATTCATTTTGAAAAAAGCAATCCAGAAGATGCAAATAGTAGGAAAAACAGTCAATAGACGCTTCAATCTCAGTCACGTTTTTAGAACGGGTAGGAATAAAAAGAGAGAGAAGTAGTGTTTCAGCCACTGGGTGTCTCTCCTGCTCTGCGTATATAAATGTCACTAGTTCTTCTCTCATGCAGGTGAAAAAGCAGGTTTGAACTTCAGGAAGAGAAGATCAAATAACTGAAAAGGCATAATTTCTTTTTAAACTCCTTATATCGGGAGTATTCCAGCTTTAGAAATAATGGGACAATAAACCTGGGGTTACGATAGTAATGGAACAAGACAGAAAACACGCTAAACGTGTTATCTCTAGAGTAAAAATTCTTTATGAGGTCCTGTCTTTTGAATCTTAGTTTTTATTTTTCCTTCTTAGGATAAAGAACTAAATATGACATTCTTTTATTTACTTAAAATACTTTACAGAGTATCTATTACAAGATAAAGTTTCAGACTCCATCAGGTTACAAATCCACGACAGAAAGAAAATCCGCAGACTATTTACTGAGTATTCAGAATAATGCAGAAAGTACTTGTGAAAAGAAGACATATGTCAGCAGCACAAAATAGGATTATTCAATATTAAATGGACCCTCCGGAAAAGCTAACATTATAAGCAACAAAACATTTCATTCAGGTAACACATTAGGTAACTTGAACTAGCTCAGGACATCTGGGTCCTGTACTTCATTCATCATTACTCATTGTTGTTTCTTTTTTTTCTTTATTTTTAAAATTTTATTTATTTTTTTAATATAGATTTATTTATTTATTTTTATTTCTTTTCAGCGTAACAGTATTCATTGTTTTTACACCACACCCAGTGCTCCATGCAATGTGTGCCCTCCCCAATACCCACCACCAGGCTCCCCCAACCTCCCACCCCCCGCCCCTTCAAAACCCTCAGGTTGTTTTTCAGAGTCCATAGTCTCTCATGGTTCACCTCCCCCTCCAATTTCCCTCAACTCCCTTCTCCTCTCCATCTCCCCATGTCCTCCGTGTTATTTGTTATGCTCCACAAATAAGTGAAACCATATGATAATTGATTCTCTCTGCTTGACTTATTTCACTCAGCATAATCTCCTCCAGTCCTGTCCATGTTGCTATCTTACCTTGCTTCTGTCCACGAGACAGTCTAAAGGTAAAATGCTGATTCTGCATGCACTGTTCTCTTAACTAAATCCCCTCTAGAAAAAAGAAGTCTGTTCTTTTCTCTTCAGTGATCAACTTTTTTATTCTGTCACCACCATTCACAAAAAAGCCAACTATATTGTTCACTGTGAAATTAGATTCTACCACAGGTGGGTGGTAAGTATTAACTCTCACCTGTACACAAAGATGACAAATACTGTCGAATAAGCATGCAGTAAGTGGCACACATGTATGTTGCGAGGGAACATGTATGCAGATTTTAAGGCGAGCTTAAAGGAAGCAGCACTGGCAAAACTCAGCAGGAAGAAAACTTACAGGAGAGCTTCAAAAAATTCAGCTCCAGCTACGTGACAGGAGAAAAAAGGGTAAGAAAAGAGGAGAGTCGCTGGGCCAGGGGTGTAGCACTGGAACACTCCTGCCTACCCCAAAGTCCACAATACCTGCAAGTGTTTCAAGATACATCCTGATTAGCCTCAAATGATCATAGAAATTCCAACAGCCCTGCCAATAAGAGGTAAGCCTAACCCTTCACTCTGACACATTAGTCTATCCTTATCCTCCTTTGGACCCCTTCCACTTACATTTCTCTTATGATGGCGTAGAGTAAGGGCATGTGACCCAGCTCTGGCCAGTGAAATCTAATGAGGGAGCCTCTGAGAAAGGTTTCCTTGCTCTCAAAAAAGAGATACTGAGGCAGCAACCTCTTCGACCTCAGCCGCAGCAACATCTTCCTAGGAACTTCGCCAAAGGCAATGGAAGCAAGGGCAAAAATGAACTATTGGGATTTCATCAAGATCAAAAGCTTTTGCACAGCAAAGGAAACAGTCAACAAAACCAAAAGACAACTGACAGAATGGGAGAAGATATTTGCAAACAACATATCAGATAAAGGGCTAGTGTCCAAAATCTATAAAGAACTTATTAAACTCAACACCCAAAGAACAAATAATCCAATCAAGAAATGGGCAGAGGACATGAACAGACATTTCTGCAAAGAAGACATCCAGATGGCCAACAGACACATGAAAAAGTGCTCCACATCACTCGGCATCAGGGAAATACAAATTAAAACTACAATGAGATATCACCTCACACCAGTCAGAATGGATAAAGTTAACAAGTCAGGAAATGACAGATGCTGGCGAGGATGTGGAGAAAGGGGAACCCTCCTACACTGTTGGTGGGAATGCAAGCTGGTGCAATCGCTCTGGAAAACAGCGTGGAGGTTCCTCAAAAAGTTGAAAATAGAACTACCCTATGACCCAGCAAATGCACTACTGGGTATTTACCCTAAAGATACAAATGTAGTGATCCGAAGGGGCACGTGCACCCGAATGTTTATAGCAGCAATGTCTACAATAGCCAAACTATGGAAAGAGCCTAGATGTCCATCAACAGATGAATGGATAAAGAAGATGTGGTATATATACACGATGGAATACTATGCAGCCATCAAAAGAAGTGAAATCTTGCCATTCACAATGACGTGGATGGAACTATAGGGTATCATGCTTAGTGAAATAAGTCAATCAGAGAAAGACAACTATCATATGATATCCCTGATATGAGGAAGTGGAGATGCAACATGGGGGACTAGGGGGGCAGAAAAAGAAGAAAAGAAACAAGATGAGATTGGGAGGGAGACAAACCATAAGTGACTCTTAATCTCACAAAACACACTGAGGGTTGCTGGGGGGAGGGGGTCGGGAAAGGTGGGTGGGGTAATGGACATTGGGGAGGGTATGTGCTATGGTTAGTGCTGTGAAGTGTGTAAACCTGGCGATTCACAGACATGTACCCCTGGGGATAAAAATTTGTTTATAAAAAATAAAAATTTTAAAAAAAAATGTAATATGGCAAAGTGACATTTTACATAATATCTGATTAAATGACTGAATATAATTTAAAATATAGTTTTAAATTAAGTGAATTTTACTGCAACAAACATTATTTTATGACTTGATATCATAAATTTTTTATGTTATGATGATAAAACATCTATTAGATTTGCATATAAATGTTGTGCTGTTTACCTAAGGGATAATTAGAGGTATAGGCTGATCTTTGAAAATATTTCTCTGTAAAAAACATTTTGTGTGTGTGGATAGTTTTTAGTTATAATAAATTTAAAAGATAATTTTTATATTGTTGTCTATTTTCTTTTACAATTCCTTTTGAAAGATATGCATCACTATACAATATATTAGAATATTGATCAAGAAAATGTTACCTATAAATGCCATGAAAATCACCATGAGGCTAATTTGTAAAACTGTTATCACTTTTATATTCCTTGTTATTACCTCGTTTTTGCAGATGGAAAAAACTGAGATCCAGAGGTTAAGCAATTCACCCAAGGCCACAGGTAATAGGTGGCAGAACCGGATTTGCAGGATCCCAGGCAATCTGGCTCCTGGATTCCTAACAGCACCTAGTGGATTAGGTTCCTCCATGTTCTTAGTTGCCACCCTGCAAGGATAAGTAACCACTGCCTCCAGGCTATAAATACTAAAGGGTTATGGGCTCCATCAGAAGGAGAGGCATATTTTTCGGTGAGTTGTTGTCCTGCACACACCTTACAAAAGGAAATGAATGCAAAGACCCAAACTGAATCTTCAAGAGGGTTTCCATTTTGGAAATAATAGTCATCATGATAAATAATATATACTGAATGCTTAGAAAGTAGCAAGATTATATATGCTTATCAGTAGACAGGGTTTTCTAAAACCCTTACCTTTCTCACCTACATAATTTTTGCTCACTCAACAGACACAACACAGAGAATAACTGAAAGTCCCTCTTCTTGGACTTCCCCCGTCCTCAGTATCTTGGACCCAAGCATGAGAGACATAGTTAGGAAAATAAAAGTGGATTTAACAGTCCATGATACCAGTTCATCTTCATCATTTATCTTCAAAAGGGATGAATTATAACTTTGGCAAGTCTGTTTACATCTGTTCCAGTTTTTACTTTCAAGAACAAAATAATAACACTTTATTCCATAACAGGACCAGCAGTTTCCACAGAATTTGCCTACAACATATAAGGTGAAACATTATTTGGTATTCTGTTAAATAATACAATATACTTATCAGCCCTCCATAATTAAATAAAATCTTAATAGCTATCAATAATGATAATATCAGGTTCACCAAGATTCTAGAATGCCAAGTGATATCTCTTATACTCATTGCAGCATCATTCACAACAGCTAAGATATGGAAACAACCCAAGAATCCATTGATGGATGGGTGGATAAAGAAAAGGTGGTATATACATACAAATACTACTCATCCTTATAAAGAAGGAAATCTTATCATATGTAACAGCATGGATTAACCTTGAGGGTATTATACTAAGTGAAATAAGCCAATCACAGAAGGACAAATACTGGGAGACTCCACTTATACGAGACACAAAAAATTGTCAAATTCAGAAAAACAGAGAGTGGAAAGGTGGTTGCCAGTGGCTAGGGGAGGTGGAAATAAGGAGCTTTTGTTCAATGGGTATATAGCTTCAGTTATGCAAAATGAGTAAGTTCTAAAGTCTGGTGTACAATATAGTGCCTATGGTTAACAATACTGAATTGTTACTTAAAAACTTGTTAAAAGGGTAGATCTCATGTTAAGTGCTCTTAACCACTCCCAAAGAAAAAATGACATTGGAAAACTTTTGGAGGTATTGGACATGTCTACTACCTTAATTGTGGATGATTTTATAGATACACGCATATGTCCAAACTTGTCAAATTATATACATTAGATATGAGCAATTTTTCACATATTCATAATACCTAAATAGAACTGTTTTTTAAATAATAAAAGTAAATTTTTTAAAAGATTCTGGGATGCCTTGTAAATAAAAGAAACACAATTCTTTGGAATTTTTTCTTTTCCTCACATATTTTATAATGTACCAAATTTTTAAAATACTATTATTTCTTTAATAACAGAAAATATAAATTCCTGCTACCATGTCTAAAAGATATTAAGTAAGCAAAACTGTTTTGCAAACTCCAAACCCTAAACAATATTTAATACTTATTGATTAACCAGGTCAATTTGTTCCATCATTTACATAGCAGATTGTATTGTATGAGATTTAATATTCTTATCTGTTGGATGTTTTTAAGGGTGTTATCACACAGTTATACAAACACCAACACCTTGGCAAAACTTGAAGTACTACAGAGAGTGTATAGACCAAACATGTGAGGTCAAGGCAGAATGGAAACACACACACAATTACCTTTATGAGAGCATCCAAATAAAAGACCTTGCGCCCATTTTAG
Source organism: Mellivora capensis (assembly GCA_004024625.1). Lineage (NCBI taxonomy): Eukaryota > Metazoa > Chordata > Mammalia > Carnivora > Mustelidae > Mellivora > Mellivora capensis. The sequence goes on from PISX010003820.1 coordinate 34,543, forward strand.
CCTAAGTATATTGTTAGTAATAGCCTCCAATTTTTATGTAAACCACAGAGTGGAGTGTCTAATTTGCCCCCAGATCCAAAATGATCCATGTTTTCATGGAAGCTAACATATTATTTCACCTTCTAGGTGAAATCCAATAGGAATGTAGGAACTTCCACTGAGTTTGGGGAGATACAGAACTTATTAATCCCAACACAACTCCTGGGTCCTCAGTCTCACATGTTATACAGGCAAATCCAAACACTCATATTACAGCTTGAGGTACAAATGAAAAAGTGTCTAGTAGACCTAGATCACTAGCATATCATAAGCCTGCCTATTAGGCCTCAAAGCTTCTGGAAGGGGAAGAAATAATAGCAAATCATGCAATCTTTCATTCAAGATGCCCTTCATACCTTTATTTTCTCTCTGACATGTCCTACTTGTAAAGATTAAATCCTGTTTCTTTTTTTGCTGAAGCAATTCATTTTTGAGAATGTTATATTCTAAAGTCTTATATGTCAAAAGTTTCTCCTTTAAGTAGCTGTCATTTTGCAAAATGTGGTGCTCTCGAGTCAGGTTTTCTATCATTTCCCTCTGCCGATGGTTTTCTTGAGTATACTGAAAAACTAAAATTAATAGCATAGATATAATACAAAAGTACTCATAATGCCTGAATATTAAAATTTAAGACAAAAGAAAAGATCTCACTTTGACAACCAACCCATTTCATTACTTTAAATGGTTAATGTGACATTTAGAAAGTAACACCTCAATAAACTGACCATACAAATGGAAACATCAAACTTCCTGCTATTAGCAACTTCCGCATAGAATAAATAAAATAAGATATCTGAATAAAATCATGATGGTAACACCTTACCATTCAGTTCAGTTTCTTTTTAACAGTCAGCACATAATTTTAAATAGGTACCAGAGTAAAATCCAGTCAGACAACACTTAGCAACACATCACCTGAGCATGAAAATCTGCACTAAGAAACATAAAGTAACAGCACCATTATTATTGGAGTAGATCGAATATCCACAGGAGAAAAGAGAGAAAGACGTAAATATGTACATTTATCTGCGTGTCACGTTAGTGATTTTCTCTAAAGATGTCAAGAAATCCAAATAAAAGATAAAAGTTGAACTCAAGATCATCTAATATCCACATAAAAAATCAGTATTTTTACTAAACTATATCCTCATTACATAATGGGAAAAAATGAAGAGAAAGTCATACTTTATTTGCAACAGTTGTTTTATGGGAATGTGTATCTAAGATTCACAATGGTTAAACTCAAAAGGCATGATATGATGAAGTCCTGTATCTGAAGGAATGTGATATATCATACAGCTCATTAACCTACACAGCCATTGGAATAGCTAAGCACAATGAAAATGACACTGTGACATGTGTGGGACATTCCCTGATGATAGTCAGGGAACAATTAATGAAGCACACTTAATATTTGTGCAAATAGTGGTCACTATTACTCAAACTTGAAGCATGTATTTTAATTACTCACTCTTTGTCCCCAACACAGCAACTGTCGCCAATAGTAGTAAACACAGGATCCCAAGAATTACTCCAATGAGATAACAGGGCACTGAAAACCCTTTAAATAAAGAAGAAAGATAATCATCAGGAAGTGTCTTGCTCACTGCTAACCTTAACCTGGGATACTATACGAAACAAAGAGACAATCTTCTCTAAAAAGTTTAGAAAAATGTATCATACAAATTGATTTAATTTTTGACCTAGGAACTACAGTTTTTAAGGTCTCAGATTTCTGATGATATACACCCATTGTATAAATCCTACACACAAGAACAGTCCTCTAGGATTTTTTTTTTAAAGATTTTATTTATTTATTTGAGAGAGAGGCAGTGAGAGAGCATGAGAGAGGAGAAGGTCAGAGGAAGAAGCAGACTCCCCGTGGAGCTGGGAGCCTGATGCGGGACTCGATCCTGGGTCTCCAGGATCATGACCTGAGCCGAAGGCAGTCGTCCAACCAACTGAGCCACCCAGGCGTCCCAGTCCTCTAGGATCTTAAAAGCACTTCCCCTACAGATGGCATAACATAAAGAGTTATGCAATCACTATGCTGTACACCCGAAACTCACATACATTGTATGTCAACTATAACTCAATTAAAAATTTCAAAAAAAATTTAAGAAAAAAGCAGAGGGCAACAAATATAATAAAAATTTATAAGAATCCACACTGACATGTATACTCCTTCCTGTGACCACAACGAATGATGAAAAAGAAGGAAAAAGCAGTCATTTTTCTTGAGGAATTGGTAGCCAACAGAGGATATTATGAGGCTAGAAATGTGATCAGGGTCCATTCTTAAAAGAGTTTCTAGAAATCAGCTGTCCTTTCTTTTTCATCAATTCTATTTTTCCCTAGACAATATTACCTTTATCCTCCTACTTTTGAGAACCTGTGTCTGAGAATTCTATCTCTGTCACTAAATTAAGACAGTAAAAATTATTCTCAATTTAGAGTCTGTGACAATATTTGAAGGTAGAAGGTAAGAACAGAAAAAAGAACAGAAGGGGCGCCTGGGTTGCTCATTAGTTAAGCGTTTGCCTTCAGCTCAGGTCATGATCCCAGGGTCCCAGGAAGGAGCCCCACGTTGAGCTCTCTGCTCAGCGGGGAGTCTGCTTCTCCCTCTCCCTCTGCCTGCCGCTCCCCTGCTTGTGTGCTCTCTCTGTCAAATAAATAAATAAATAAATTATAAAGACAACAGCAAAAAGTAAATGCTCCTTTGGAATAATTTTCTGTTTCTCCATTGCTAATTAAGGATTGGTAAATATTGGGACACCTGGGTGGATCAGTCAGTTAAGCATCTGCTTTCAGCTCAGGTCATGATCCCAGGGTCCTGGGACTGAGTTCTGCATCAGGCCTCTTGCTCACTGGGGAGCTTGGTTCTTCCTCTGCCTGCCGCTCCCCCTGCTTCTGCTCTCTCGCTCTCCCTCTCTTTCCCTGACAAATATATAAATAAAATCTAAAAAAAAAAAAAAAAAACTTTAAAATAAAAAGGAAAAAAATAAGATTGGTAAATATTTAAGACACCGAAAAATTTTTGTCTGAATAAAAACATTGTTTCTAACAAATATTTTCATATCTCAAACATTCTCTAGGAGCGTTATTTCTCTAGTAAATGCAGTGTTCTCTTGAGACTCTAATCTATCCTTTACATTTTAAAGCCCTCACAAATTTCTCTTAACCAAATCTAAATAAAAACACTTTATTAGCTTTGCAAATTTGGAACAATTCGTTAATTTCTCCATTCTCACAAACTTAAAAAAAAACTTGTTCTGCTGTTCTACACCATTATGGTTTCTTATTACCATTTGACAACCTGAGGGACAGACAGAAACTCTTTTTCAAATGTCAAAGTTTGACAATCTGTAAGAGATGCTTAAGACATACCTTTGCCATCAGTGTTCCCAGACCTTTGATTCCCACCTGGCCTCAATCTATTTGGTGATTCTGAAGGAGACTGCAGAAATCTCAGGGTGGAATAAATCACTTGCTCATTGCTCATATCTACAGTAAGAAGGGAACTATGTTTTGCATTAAAACCTCAAAAAAGGATGATTTCTGTCAAAAGAACAATTAAAGTGTCGGGCTGTAGAAATATACCGGGGACATACCTAGAGGTCTGTGTGTGTATGCGTATGTGTGAATGTGTGTTTAACTCCTTCAAGTGCATAAAGCACGTGGACTGAGCCTGAATTATATAAGAAATGGAAAATCTCTTAATATTTCTGTTAAAATCATTTATACTCCTAGTGATTACTGCCAAAATTATTAGAATATGCAGAAAGAATTTTCTTTTTTAATCTCCCAATAGATTGAATAGGTCTCCCAATAGATTGAATAGGGTCCTATTCACCCAGCCAATTTAGCTCAAAATGTTCAACATACATATAAAAATGTTGGGCAAAATTGCCACCAGTATAAATTACTGAGACACTTTAAAACTATCAATTCAAAAATCTCCCAATAGATTGAATAGGGTCCTATTCACCCAGCCAATTTAGCTCAAAATGTTCAACATACATATAAAAATGTTGGGCAAAATTGCCACCAGTATAAATTACTGAGACACTTTAAAACTATCAATTCAAAAAACAAAAATTCTGTTTTTGAAATTCTGAAAAAACATAAATATCTTGCCTTAAAAAGGCCTTAATACACATGTTCACATCTACATATAAATATTTAAAAGTTCTTGCATTCTTTTCAATTATGACATGAGTCTACCAGAGCGTTTCTCAACGTACAATCCATATACCATCTGCAAAAGAATTATTAAAGGTTAACATCACAGATTGGTCAACAATCCAGACTCCAGTGCCCAGTGCAAGATGTGCTGAGAAAAATCTCTCAGTTGAAGCCCAATTGCCTGTATTTTTAATCTCAAAAGATTCTGTCTGTATTTGAACTTTAGACATAATTTTCTAGTGTAAGATGTTGCAAGACAAGCCTCTGTGAAAATAAAATTGTCAGCAGGCAGTCATTGGTTAATATCCATAAAGGATTCAATCTCTTAACGGATATCAATATAAAAAGAAATTATTAATTAGTAAACCTTAAAAATTTACCTTAGTTCTTTTACGAGTCGGTGTGAAAAGAAACAGAAAATACGGAAAACAAATTGCACATGTAACTATATTCTCTTTAAATTTATTAATTTACAAATGTCCTAAACTTAATCACATTTTCCCTAATTTCGTAAGGAAAGGAGTCTTTTCTATTACAGTCTTTAGGGCAGATAATATGTACATCATTCAGACACAAAGCAAAAGTCACAGTGTATCGAGAAAAAGAAAATAACCCCCCATGAATGTTGCACTACAGTTATCACATGCTTAAGAGTTAATGCAGGTCTAATGCAATCAGTCCCATATTCACGCCAAGCCATTTGTAATAAAATGTTACCTTCCTAGAATCTTTCTTTCTGCAGTATCTCTTCTTTATCAGTAGCACTAGTAGGACACTCAGATAACAAAGATCAGGGGGAAGAGCAGACATTACCTGTGTTTATGCCATGCAGGGACGGAGGCGGAGAAAGCTGATCCAGAAAAGACATGGAAAAAGTTGGCCTCTCCGACCCTGGATCCCTTGCACGGGTGAGGGGCTGTAAGACAGAAGGCAGAAATGATCGTCTCTGAAGGGACTCCTACTCAGAAATTTACTGCCCCTCCTCTTGACCAAAGTGCTGAAAGGAAACTGTATGCAAAGGCTGCTGTTGAGGTGCATCTTCCTCCATTTCAGCTAACCAACCACTTCATACGCTTTGCAAAATAACATTCAAAATCACATTTGAGGACTGAAAATATAAACAAACACAGTTTTGGAAAAAGTAAGAACTAATATCGTCAAAAAAACACGTATTTAAAAGAAACTACCAAAAAAACAAAATACTAAAATGTATATGTATAAGTATACATATACCTAAGAAATAGCATAACTAAATTCTTGAACTCTTAAAGAGTCTGTTAGAAACTTTCTCTTACATGCTGCTATTTGAAAAAAAGGGGGGGGTTCCCATTTATGTGAACTACAGATAAATGTATTTTAGAAATAATTTTACAGGGGCGCCTGGGTGGCTCAGTGGGTTACGCCTCTGCCTCCGGCTCAGGTCATGATCTCAGGGTCCTGGGATTGGACCTGATCCTCTGCTCAGCAGGGAGCCTGCTTCCCCCCCTCTCTCTCTGCCTGCCTCTCTGCCTACTTGTGATCTCTCTCTCTGTCAAATAAATAAATAAAATCTTTTTTTAAAAAAAGAAAGAAATTATTTTACAACATCCATAATTCCACTATAAAAATTTTGGTGTATATTCTTCCTGTTTTTTATCCACACACTATGATTACTATGAAAATTGGCATTATTCCATACATAATTTCTTTATTTATTATTTTTAATAAATGTTTCCTCACTTAAAAAATATCAAAAATGTGATTTAAAAACCCATACATAGTCATTACCCATATAGATTATGCCACGATTTATTTAAGCCATCCTCTACTGTTGAACATTTGGGTTGTTTTCCAATTTATTCCTAGTATAAAAAATATTTGCCCTTACATTACAAGAATATCACTCACAAATAATGCTGTCTGAGGAAAAATGTTTAAATATGAAATTAGGGGATCAATACATGAAAGCACTTTGACACATACTGCCCAATGCCTTCCAGAGAAGCTGCTCCCATTTATATACCACCAGTGGTAGGTGAAAATGCTCACGTTTTATTTTCAAGAGGTGCTGCTGAATTATTCTTTGAGTTTTGTGCATGAATCTTACTTCACGAAGACCTACAAAATTCCAGCTAAAAGAAATGCGCTTCTGTAACTGTTTCTATGAGCCAGACTTTACCTGAACCTCACTGAAGTTCATTTTCATTTAATACGGCTTGTCAGTCTTCTGACATACAGCTCTATGAAACCAACTGAAGCTGCTCTTTGAAGGAGATGATTATGGTTAATATGGACTATAGCAGAAGAGGAGGGAGGCAGGACGAGAAACAGAAATTGGTCATGCAGAGACAGCTCACCCTTACTTCACCAGACTCTGACCAAGCTCCTTACTCATTCTTTTCTTTTCTTACCAACCTCCAGCTGCAACTAAACCATCATACTTCGGATGGATTTCCGATTCTTCAGTTTGCTCACGCATCCCCCCTCTCCTCCAAACCACTTTACAAACACAGCTACTGAGTGTTCTGACCACTAGGACCAGGCTAGGTTACCCTGCTGTGGTTTGGCCCTCAGCTGATGCCCTTCGGTCCCCAAAGCAACCTTTTTTTTTAAGATTTTATTTATTTATTGGACAGACAGAAATCACAAGTAGGCAGAGAAGCAGGTGGCGGGGGGGAAGCAGGCTCCCCACCGAGCAGAGTCAGATTCGGGGCTCAATCCCAGGACCCCAAGATCATGACTTGAGTGGAAGGCACAGGCTTAACCCACTGAGCCACCCAGGCATCCCCCCCACACACACACACACAAAGCAACCTTAATCTCTGATCACCACTTTGTCTTCATGTGCAGGTAGTCAGCTGAAATACCTCCCAGACACTAATTTAATTCAATAATATAAGCAGAGCTTCATGGGTAGAATCTGGACGCATCAAGAATACTGGCTGCTGGGCATTTTTTTTCTTTACTCCAATCCTGGATTGGCTTTGTTAATCTCAAAACAGAGAAAGATCCTAGCCCTCTATCCTAATGCCAAATATAAATAAATTGATAGATGATAGATAGACAGATGATAGGTAGATAAAACAACTGCTGAGGGAATCAGGGAGTAGGGGTGTGAGAAGTATTAATGGTGATCAGAAAGGTGACAGAGAGAGAGACGCTGTCATTTATTGAAGGACCCACTGTATGTATAACCGTATCAAAACCTCCCCACGCTGATAGCTATTTAGTATTGCCCCCATTTTATACATGAAGAAACTAATGTTAAGAAGTTCGTTGACTTGCCAAAAGACACATTATTGCTAATTCTTGATCCATGTTTAAATCAGGCTCATTAAATATTGAGTATTGTTGAGGTCCAAGGTTCAAATCTTCCCTAGATATAAAAATGTCAACAAGTCACTCCCGATCAAGACCCCTTCCTCATGTGTTCAATAAGAATATCACTCACTTCATCTTCATAAGCTTGGGAGAATTCAAAGGGAGTAGCAGTACATAGGATTTCTCAGACTTCAAAATACAAAAATATTCATTTTCTCCCTCTCTCTCCCAAGGCTCTATAAATAGTGCAAGTGCTAGGACAGCAAAGTAGAAATCCTGACGGGCTGAGCTGGTTCTCTGTCCTCACGTCAGGCTTGGAAGAGAGGGGTGGGGAGGGGTAGGGGGCACATTAATACAGTTGAGGAGCTGGAAATATGTGGCAGCATAGTGCCACCTCCATTCTGTGACCTCAGACCCCGTTACTCACACCTTACTGTCCCATGCAGTCACTAGTAATGCTGAGCCTTTATTCTGTTTTGATTTACATCCTTAGAGCTGATGGGGGCAGGGGAGTCAGTTCCCATGACACAGGCGAGCCAGGTGCAGAACACTGTTTTACGCCACCATATTTGTCTATCCTCTGTAAGCTGCGTACTGTAACCACGTCTGTCTGGTTCCTATTCGTAACTGCAGCACAGACAAGACATGTGATGCTGACATGTGCGCTCGATGAACAAGGTGGAGCAAGTGAAGAGGGATTGGTTTCACTCTTATGTAGACCATAAGGAATACCGCATAGGACCACAGAGGAAGGGAGGGAAAACTGAATGGGAAGAAATCAGAGAGTGAGACAAACCGTGAGAGACTCTGGACTCACGGAAACAAACTGAGGGTTACAGAGGGGTGGGGGTGGAGGGACGGGGTGCCCAGGTGATGGGTATTAAAGAAGGCATGTGTTGGGTTGAGCCCTGGTTGTTATACCCAACTAATGAATCGTTGAACACTACATCAAAAACTAATGGAGTACTTACTATATGCTGGCTAACTGAACATAATAAAAATGAAATGAAATAACTATATTTTCTGAAATTAAAAAAAAAGAGGAATTGACTAGAAAATCCAAGTTTTCAGTTTTAGAGAAAAGCAGTTGAGATGAAAGATTGGGTAGCCAAATTGCGTAGCAGCTCCCTCCAAGCTCTAGTTATTTGGTTTCTTTGTTACTAATCTCGAATTTCTGAAGAGGCAAATTTCTTCTTAAAGAAGACAAGCGGCATCAGATAGTAGTTGCACTGACCTCACGTGGCACTAACTGAAACTCCTAGCATAGCCCTTTGATCAAAGCAGCACAAAATGGGAAGCACCACACTCCATCCGAAAAACCACTGGTTCATAAAACAGAAAGACGAAAAATTTGAAGAATATTTTCAATGTTGCTGTACTTCGTCGTCTAAATTCACTTATGTGCAGGACACACATAACACATACACACTACAAATATATAAAGCATGTATTTATTTACTTCCTAGCTGTTTTGCTGTAAAAGCCTGTTTTCATTTGGGAAACCACACATTATACCCCAACCATTATTGACCAATTGTTAACTAGCTTAGCTCAAAGCTTCTAGTCACACCTTCAAACTTTCTGGTAACACCTCAAACCTCAGTGGCTTATCACTTCACAGCAGCATGCTGTTCTTCCACTTGCAGACCAAAGTGAAGGATGTCTAGAGGCAACACCAGCTTCTACGGAAGAATGGTCTGCATCCCTCTAAGAGGAGTACCTCACCTCGCCAGGTTCCCACGTCCAGTTAGATTTCATATCTAACCTTTAGGACACTGAGCAATGCTAATTTTCTGGCCCTTGATGTAAAAACTCAAAAGACCTCATTTGAGGTTTCTTGTTCCTCTAACTAGCAAACTCATCTGTCCTTGTCTTTACAATAAAATCTGTTCGAATGCTCTGGAGGTAAAATCCTTTATACGGGCCCAACTGCCCTCCAGCAGTCTATCAAACAATACCCATCCTTCCTCCAATTTCTAAATAAGTAAATGAGAAGACCAACTCAGGAAATAAGCTTGAAAAAATTATGGCAAAAAAAGGACCTCAGGGGCCATACGGACTCTCTGCCACTAAAAGTAACCTGTCTACTCACAGAAAAGGAAAGTTAAGTCTGCAAAGTAGGGGCATAATTGAGAATTTTGATGTTTCAGTTAGTGTTCCCTCCACTATTTTATATGGTTCAGACTCTGAACTTACCCTCGAATCATTCATTTACCTGCCATTTATTTTTTCACTAAATTTTGTGGACATTCTATTCTAGCTCATTACCATATAATGATAGGAAGCCAATTATTAAAATAATCAACAAACTTGATGATCACCCAAAACCTACACATAGATGTTTACAGGAGCTTTATATAATTGCCAAAACCTGGAAGGAAACAAGATGTCTTTTACTAGGTAAGTGGATAAGCAGAGGTCCACCCAAGCAATGGAATATTACTCAGTACTAAGAAGAAATGAGCTATCAAGTCATAAACGACATGAAGGAAATTTAAATATGTAAGTGAAGGAAGTAAAAGAAGTCAATCTGAAAAGGCTACATATTCTCCAACTATATGACATTATGGGGAAAAAAATGTGGAGACAAAGAGTAGCAGTGATGCTAAGGGTCGGTGATGAGGGTAGGGAGATATGGATGGAGCACAGAGGAGTTTTAGGGTAGTGAAAATACTAGCTGTGATACTATAAAAAAGGATATATGTCATTATACATTTGCCTAAACCCACAGAACAAACACTGCCAAGAGCGAACCCTAATGGAAACTATGGGCTTTAGGCGATGACGTGTCAATGGAGGCTCATCAAATACAACAAATGTACTACTCTGGTGGAGGCTAAGCGTGCATGCAGGCTGGAGTATATGGGAAATCTCTATACCTTTCTCTCCTTTCTCTGTGAACCTAAAATTGCTCCCAAAAAAGTCTTTAAAAAAATTACAGGGATCAATACTTGAACTTACAGCACAATCCATGTTCACAAGTCTCATATATTTCAAAACAGAATAGTCGAACAACAGGATATACAAAATAAAGAATCTCAGCTATCATTCAATTTATATTAAAACTGTCCATATGAATATAAACCCAGACTCATTTGGTAAAATACGGGCCTGTACTTTTTTTTGTAAGATTTTATTTATTTATTTAATATTTAACAGAGACAGACAACAAGACAGGGAACACCAGCAGTGGGAGTGGGAGAGGGAGAAGCAGGCTTTCCACCGAGCAGGGAGCCCAACGTGGGGCTTGATCCCAGGACCCTGGGATCCTAACCTGAACCGAAGGCAGATGCCTAATGATTAAGCCACCCAGGTACCCTACCCGTCTGCACTCTTAACTATAAGAAGCAGAGGCACAAACCTCAGAAACTTAAAATAAAATAAATAAAATAGAATGGTAGAGGCTGACAGGTCATCCCAATTCTCAATAGTCCTCTCTGCTGTCCCATTATCTACTGCTTTGTTTGAGCAAAGTTACAGTGCTCTACTTAAGAAATTAGGATCACAGCTGGACCACATCCAAAAGACACATCTTTATCCAAAGTGTCTGAATATACAACTCTGGCAGTATGGGCCTATGCAAAGTTCATGGTGACTGAAAGGCTTTCCATAGCAGCAGAAATGAACCTCTTCCCCTTCACACTAAGTTACAGAGACAAAATAATCTGATGGCGGTAAGTACAAAAGAAAACCACCTCGATACTTTTACAAAGCACTGACTCTGTGAAAAATATTGTGCTAGATGCTAGAAAACAACACTCCATCCCATAAAGGGGCCAAAGGAAGGATGGGCACAGAAACAATACTTGGAAAATAAGTTTTGATTATTGCTTACAGGGTGAGGGGGAAGGGAACGTGTATCTGCTGACCTGAGTGCTATAACCTTCCAGTTTCATATAAAACTAGTATTATACAAAATTTAATTTTAGTGATCATTGTCCACCAACAGCTTATGAACAATTAAGAGCCAGTTCAAACAAGGTATTAGAAAAATCAGAGATAACATAAAATATTTATCTTAATGATGTAGCCTCCAATCTTGGTTTGAATGTAAGAAACTCAGTAAACAGTAGAGACAGACATAACAAATCAGCACGAGAGGGAAGTCAGAGAATGAAGACATGTTAGAGAATGAAGAACTTTCTCCCAACTTTGCTCCATCTTGATCATCTTACTCAATGTCTTACTAAGGAGCCACAGAATGGCTATTTGGAGGAGCAACCAAAAATCGTGGGCCCACAAGATCAAAGAGCAAGCATTTCTCCCTTTCTCCTTGAGGTTGATATCTAAGTGTAAGAAAATTACAATGTGGTTTGACATTGCATATCCATCAAGGTCTACAACTTGAAGAGAAATGTTTATTTCCTGAAGAGACCTGGAGGTGATAACCAGTATAGTCTTGCACAGTGGAGATCAGGTGACTTTTTAGGCCAAACCTTGAGGATGGCCATGGATGTTCATGCAGTGTCAAGGATCAGACAGGACTCCATGGCAAACGGGCTGCCAAGACATGCTCTAGAGCTACAGTATCTGAAGGGTAGCCACAAGGCACACTGGCTATCGAAATCTAATCAAATTAAATAGCACTAAAAAAAATAGTGGTTTGTTAACAGCAATTACACCATTTTATTCTTATGTGAAAAATTAACAGGACATGATCTAGAATAGACTTACTTCAGTAAAAATTGTTAATTAAAGAATCTGAATTGACAGATGGGTATTCATTTTACAATTCTTATAACAACTTCTATGCTTGAAATTTTTCATAATAAAATCTTGAAAAATGTTTAGTAGGACTATAAATTCAATTATACTAGCCACATCTCAAGTACTTAAGTTGCCACGTGTAGTAGTTAGTGGCTACCTTATTGGTCGACAGATACAGAACGTCTCTATTATGTCAAAGAAGTTTATTGGGCAGACCCACTCTAGAACTGAGCTCAGGAATACTGGCAAACCTTCAGAGATCAATTCTTCCCAATGAGGTCAGTCCTGACGTCCCAGGGGCGAGTGAATTATCACTACTAGGACTGCACACTTTTAAAGACTGGGGGTTCAGATGGGCGATTAACAATCAGAAGGGCACAGTTACTAGCAGGGGAAGTTAATGATAGAGGTTGCAGGAAACTGAGAATCATAAGTTGAACCATGCTCTTAATAGCGCAGATACACACACACGTGCATTAAAGTCTCGATTTTAAATAACTTGTAATGCTGAGAACTCATTTAATTCCTACAGAAACACAAAATATATTCTGAAATATCTTATAGACAAAAATCTACTGTGAAATAAGGAATAAGGGCATAATAGAAGATGTATTTCAACTGGGGTGCTAACCTGACTCTTTTAACTCTTTAGACAATTACTGATTACACCAAAGATATTTAAATGTTAAGAATTCCTGAGGAGTTTGGGATACATGTGAAAAATCCAGAATCTTCTGTAAACAACTTCTATAGGCACCAAAAAATTACGGACCATTAGGTATGGAAGAAATAAGAAGACATCTGCAATTGCCTTTAAAGGATGAAAATCTGGCATCACATTTATGCCTGAAAGAACTTCTACCATAGGATGTACCTACTAGACAATTCTTTATTACCTTAAAGTGAATAAAGAGACTTGGCCTTCTGAAAAAAGAGAAAACAAAAAACCCACTCTCCATCCAGGCTTTGATATGTTTTATTAGAGCAAACTTTCAACAAAAGGTTGCTTTTATTTACAGAATTTCATGTGTGAGGACTATCCAGACCACTTGGACCCAAGCTGAGAATAACCATTAAGCCTGTTTATGTATTTTCTTATTGTTAGTTGGCATACAAAAAAAACCTTCACATTTATAAAAATCCCAAGAGTGTAAATGACAAACCCATCCCTTAATTAAATATAAAAACAGCTTCAAAAACATACAATTTAGATTGGTTTAATCTTGAAATGTAATCCAATAAGACTAAAAACTAAACATTTCAGGTCCTGCACCAAATAGTAAAATACTCGAAGGCCTTCAGGATCCCTAAAATTTAAAAAGGTAAAAGTTACTTTTTTGTTCCTAAGATGAAACACATAATTTTAAAGTCAATTCCCAAAACAAAACACACACCAAAACAAAGAAATGCAGGAGAAAGGAAGGATCTGCTGCAACTAAAATGAACATACTGATTACCATTTCTATCTTTTCTAAAAAATATATAAATCTCTTCACCAGTTTCATTTTATATTAGTATTTATTTCCTTATAAAAAGAAATAGCTATACATAGTAAGAATGTAGAAAGCAGATAAAATTATAAAGATAGAAAAAAATAATACTCAAAATACTATACAATGTCACTCCTCACAGGATAACTATAAATATTTTGGCATTTCTCTATTTTCATACCTAAAATCATTCCCTTTGCCCTTTTTAACATTATTTTTCCCTCATTATAACACACATCCTCCCCAATGTCCATCACCCGGTTACCCCTCCCCCGCCCCCAGGAACCATGAATTTAAAATGTTAGCAGCTTAATGATGTAATGAACACTGGGTATTATAGAAGACTGATGAATCTGTCTACCTCTGAAACTAATAATATATTATATGTTAATTAATTGAATTTAAATAAAAATAAAAATGAAATAAATTTAAGAAAATAAAATGTTAGCAGCTTTTGATGCATAATTATCAAACTGCTTCCCAAAAAACCCTGTACCAATTTAAAATCCCAGTTAGGGTCTGAGCACCACATCCTCATCAACTGTGGGAAAATCACCTTGATAGTTCAAAAGTATCTGACTGGTCTTTACAAACATAGCCTTTTGTATCCAATAGTTACTATGCATTCATTCCTTTTTTCCTTCCTCTAATAAATATTTACAAAGCACTTCTTGTGTGCCAGGCACTGTGCTAACTTTGATGACACAGCAAGGTTCTCACGGAGTTCACATTCAAACCAGAAAAGCAAACAAGTAACTTCTTACAATTTAGGATGACAGAAGAAAGAGCACTAAGAAAACATTTTGAGGCATAAGAGAAAGAAGAAGTGGAAGCACAGAAATTTTTTGGGCAAAAACAATAGTATGTCCTACAAAGGTTCAGTGGAAACAAACTTGGGAAGATAGAGGAAGCTAAAACCACACTTAAGTTATACTGATTTTCTTCAATTTCTTTCAAATATTAAACTCAAGGAGGAAATGACATGATATTAGGCTAATGAGGCGAATATAATCCAATAAGGATTTCTTTCAAATTTTATGAAACCCTACCCAGATTTTTACCAAAAATAGCTATTAAAATTTGCTCACTGTTATACAGTGGTCAGATTAAATTTTTTTTGACGATCAGAAAATTAAACTGCTAATCACTTTGACAGGAAGTCTTTAATGACATAAAAGTCAGAATTACATCTGCAGAATAAACTGGCCACTAAAATAATCCTAGAAAACTGGCTACTGTTCTAAAATGAGCCTCTCAAATCAATTATGTCAATTTATTTTTTAGATTTTATTTATTTGTCAAAGAAAGAGCACAAGCAGGGAGTGGCAGGCAGAGGGAGCAGGCTTCCCTCTACCCCACTGAGCAGGGAGCTGGATGTGGGACTCGATCCCAGGACCCTGGGATCATGACCTGAAGCAAAAGCAGACGCTTAACTGACTGAGCCATACAGACATCCCTAAATTACATCAATTTAGTTAAAATACTTTAGCATACTTACTTTGACTGATTTACATCAATAAGAGAACCTATTTTGGATGTGGTAAAAGAAATGTGTTCATCTCCAATTACAATTTCAAGCTCCTGAAAAAAATAAAATAGATTACTGTAGTTAATGTAAAACTCCACCTCAAAGGTGTCTATATCCTTGTTACCAAGAGGTCCGAATTTAGCTGCAAGTTTTCTAGCAGTCACAGAGGGAAAAAAAAAAAAAAGAAAGAAAGAAAAGAAAAGGAAAAGGAAAACAAAAGGAAAAGAATGACAGACATAAACTATGTCTATAAAATAAAAACCTCATCAACTGCTTAGGAGTCTCCAGTATTAGGATCAACCAAGAATAGCTTTCCAGAAATCTCAAAAAGAAGATACCATAAATATGAATGATAATGTAAGAGTACACACAAATATTTCTTAAATCAGTAAAAACTAAAGATATAACTTTGAAGCACAATTCTGTAAATATGGGTATAAACCTATTTTTAATAAGTAAATACAAGCACATTTAGTCTTTCTATCAGATTTTATAAATAAAATGTGTAATACTGACAGCATCGCTTTGGCATCTACTAGGTAGGAGACCCTGCCGCTAAGGACTTTAGAAACATACTCTGTAAGCCCTAAGACACCCTTCTCAGGGTATTTTATAATGCATTTTATAAATGCATAAAGCATAGGGAAAAAACAATGATGTATTTACAACCATGAGTAAGCAAAGGTATTGGTATTTGAGTCCTCGGCTGTTAAGACTGAAAGACTCACCCTGGTTTGACTTCACAAAGCATTGAAAATTAAGACCTAGGGGCGCCTGGGTGGCTCAGTGGGTTAAGCCTCTGCCTTCGGCCCAGGTCATGATCTCAGAGTCCTCGGATTGAGCCCTGCATTAGGCTTTCTGCTCAGCAGAGAGCCTGCTTTCCCCTCTCTCTCTGCCTGCCTCTCTGCCTACTTGTGATCTCTGTCTGTCAAATAAATAAATAAAATATTTTTTAAAAAGAAACAAAATTAAGACCTAGTAAAACAAATAGGACATACTATAGAGATTCTTAGTGTGCCATAATTATTGTAGAAATTGTTTTCTAGATTTTATCTGCAAATCTAAAACCAATAATTAAGAGGCTATGTCTATATTGATTTACCGGGTTAAGTAACAAATGCCAATAAAGATGATCTTAGCTCTGTACTTCACTACGAGATCTAATTATGCAGTTTTTGGCACACACAAAACAAAGAACTAACTAAAGCTCTCAAATGATCAAAAAATCTTTGACTTAAAGATCCAATAGATGATTTCTGGAACATGCCTACCCCTCCCCACTAAAACATATGAACATATCAAAACCTAGATGAAAATACTGGGTTCTACCTGAGTCTAAAAGAGATAAAAGGTTTACTGCTGTGGTGTCTGTTTTTTAGTACGTATGTACCTATTGCATCAAACAAACCAAGATTTAAATTTACTTTTAAAAAGTGTTTACAATGCAGAACATAAATTCTGTTAACTTTACCTTTGCTTTCTTAAGTACTTCTTTAAATAGAAGAGGAGTTAAGTGACTGCTACAGAATGTCACCATTTATTTGATTTCTCCACATTTTCATCTAGTCAAAGAAGGTGATATTAAGTATAATCCTCAGGAATATACAAAAGTGAAATTAAGTGTTTCTTCCTCTAGGAGTTGTATCTCATTTCTTTAAGAGTTGAAAAAAAACAACTCTACAAAGTGAAATTTCTCTACAAAGTGAAATTAAGCCTTCAAACTTCTCCAGAAGCCCTTTGAGAAACATTAATTACTCCATAGGGAATAGGAGGCAAAAGTAATGGTCAGTTTGAACACAGAAACCAATCAAATCCTTCTCTGAGGCATAAGGGTGCAAGTAAAGAGTTCTCAACATTATGAAAATCAAGAAGGTGAATTCTACGGTCAATAAGAATCCTCTCTTGAATTTCACAAACACTGTAGTTATTCCTAACAGAAGTAATTAATATTCAATAGCAATTATCCATAACAGGAAAACATCCTAACTTTAACTGGTGAGGCTACAGAGAAGACTGGTCAGAGAGAAGTCTAAATTTAGAACTCTGTACTGACTCCTTTCCTATTCAGAGGTAGAAGAGAAAATGAGACTAAGTGAAATAAAATTAAAGAGTATTTACTGGGTGCCTACTAAATGGAAAACCAAAGAATCAATGAGGATCTATGCTAAATAAATAAGGAGAAACATAAAAATTATATCACCAATTTCTAACATGTGTGCACATAAAGAACCACTGAATACAAACCTGTCGGCCAACTCTGTCAGGGGGAGGCCACAACGCATCATCTTCTTTTGTAATTTCACTGTCGTCAATAATCCTCTTCAGTTCCTCCATTACACTCTTGTGCACATAAGCCTGAGAATAAATTACAATAAAAATTCTGCAATGTCTATTATTTCCCACAATTCAGAATGAAATAACATACAAAGTTACAAACCCTAAATATTCAAAGAGACTGTCACAGAAAAATCTAATACTGATCCCAAAATACAAGATGGGAGAGAATCACTCATCCTTATGATTTTATTAACTCGCTTGCCTTTTCCTTTAATATGTATTTGTCTCCAGATTAAAAAGAAAAAAAAAAAAAAAGATAACTTACACTTAGCCCCCTTTTAAAGCCCTGGATTTCACCTTTGTAACATGGGACTCAAATACCTCTGAGTAGTTAACAATGATAACAGAAACTCTGTGAGGCAAACAGAGACAAATACAAGTAGACATTACAGTTACTGCTCTGAACTTTTTCTTACCCCTAACTTCTGAGCCTTTCATTTAAAATTCATACTGTGTTTAAATCTTGACTATTGGGCACCTGGATGGTTCAGCTGGTTAAGCGACTGCCTTCGGCCCAGGTCATGATCCTGGAGTCCCAGGATTAAGTCCCACATCAGGCTACCTGCTCAGCGGGGAGACTGGTTCACCCTCTGACCCTCCCCTTTCTGGTGTTTTCCCTCTCCCTCTCTCATTCTCTCAAATAAATAAATAAATTTTTTTAAATAAATAAATAATCTTGATTATCAATTAGTTTAAACAGGGAATGGGATAAAAAGACAAACCTAAGTAGGAAATGAATGAAATTATATGTTCAATGGTGGGACAACTTAATATATTCAGATTGCTTTTTTGGCTGTTACACATGCTACATTTAGATCTAATTTAAATGGACTCCTTTTTCAATCTATTAATTGGCTTCTTTACAGCAATACAACCTTAGATGTACTCTTGTAAATTCTTAAGACATGAAGAAAATGGTCTAAATGTAAAAAATTAAACAACTGAAAAGAACTAACCTCCTTTCTGATCATGACATCGTTCTTGTAATTGCTGTTGTTGGCATATCTAAGCTTTCCTGTGGGGGGTGGAAAAAAATTCATTCTATAACAGCAAAAACTGCTAAAAAAATAATAAAGATATGACACTGTAAGCAATTTCAAAGGTAAAGACTGTTTTACAGTACTACTTTTATTAATATTCCCACCTTTTAGCATAAGATCAATGTTAGCTAGACCTATTAAACACTCAAATATTTGTTGGTAAAAAGTTGGCTACAGCTGAAGCCAGTCATTTTCAAAACTTTCATGCCTTCAATAGAATTTTTAAATATTCAACATAATTTTTAAATATTTCATACCTTCAGTATAATTCAGTATAACAGGAGGGTCATTTTTAAGGCACATTTGCTTAAACTATGTCATGAACTAGACAGGGAATCTGAAAAGGAACTAACATTTCTTTTAAAGCCTATGTTATTTATCTGTATTGGCCCTAAGTGATTTACCCAGAAAATTTAATTTAATCAGTAAAACAATCCTTAAAATGTTTTATTCTCTCATCTACTCACACTTGAGAGAACAGAGTTAAGTAACTTGCTCGAGGTCAAAAAGACTCATCTCTAGGTCTACCTTCTTCCAATACTCATGTTTTCCCCAATACTCCAAAATGTTCTTTTAATTACTTCAAATTAAATTTCAAATTAATATATGTATACAATACAGCAATGCTACTATTTTAGCACTGTGACTAAGATGCACACGAACTATGTACTGCTTCTAGATAAAAGTTGGCCAGTTTGTTAGCTGACCAATGTTTAATTTTAATCCATCATGACTTTTGTATTGCCTGATGCATGCTTCTCCTCATGGCTGTAGTCAGTTGCTCAGATATAAATGTAATGTGGTCCTGATCTCTAAAATGGTAGGTTCCCCTAACAAGGTTATCCCTTCACCATTGAAGGAAATACGTGGTGGTGTGGTGACAGATAACTGGATGAGAACCACTGTTCTGGCATGAACTCTCCCTGATAATATCAGACTACTTAATTTATGTCACTGGCTAAACATGACAGAGGCAAGCTGAAAGTTGTTCAAAGGCAAAGGCACTAAGAAGAGTATCATCTAAGAAAAGAATAGATAGAGAATTCAGGTAAATTTGGCTCCTTAGCTAAATTTAGAAGAGACATGAGGAGAACAAGGGAGAATAAAGTGATTAAGGTTTCTGAACTTCAGGGCTGTAGCTACCTTGAGTTCTTCCTTAATGTCTTGATACTCTTGCTCTTTCCTAATATGTGACGCTTCTCTACTTTTTTTTTTTCACTTTCACAGAACTTTGTCCAAAGCTTAATACACCAGTTAACATCCACACCGTTTTATGACTAGGTTCATGTCTGCATCACCCACCAAGACATAACTCCTTCAGAGAAATTAAAGAGACTTACTCATTGTTGTACCCTCAATTTTTCTACTTACATGTTGCCCTGCACACAACACACATCCAAAGAATGCTCACAAATCTCTCAAAAGTCTATGCAGGTGTACTGTCCTTGTTCCAAGCAGAGTTCAGTATACAGCAACTCTCTAAAGAGAATTAGGGCTCTCAAACGGTAGAATATGCTGCACCTACGTGTCAGCACAGTTCCACCTCTCCCTTTGCTCATGCTGCTTTCAGCCGTCTGAATGGTTTTCCCCTCGAAGGCCAAGAAAATACCTATTCTCATTTCAAGGCTCACCTTGAAAGAGGACTTTCGCTACTTATATTATTATGATTTCAAACCCACCTTTGCCCCACATTTTTTTGGCACGTATTTTTGGCATTTTGGAGACAGTCTTTGAGATGCTAGTCCACTGTCTTCCCGATGCTGGCCTCTGTGAAAGAAATTCCTTTCTTGTCTCACCAGCAGTAGATTCTCTGCCTTTGGATTTTGTCATTTGTGAGCCCCCCAGTACGGTCTGTTTGGGAACCCCAGAGCATCCCTGCGCACCAGCTATAATTTCAACTGCTACCTTCCCTAGGAAGCTTTCTTTGACTCCTACATGCACCCCTAACCATTCCCCCCTTTTTATTCTCAATGCATCCTATGGGGAACGACTACATTTAAGCACCCTACACTTATTTTTCTACACGCGGAGCTCCCTCCTTCAGAGTAGGTCTCTTTCCTTTTCCTAGACACGTGGCCTTACATAGAGAGCCTGAATGAATACAATGATTGAATGGGAGTCCGAAAATTACCGGTCACCGGAAGACTTTAAGCATCCATTGGACAACAGCGTGGTGGGACGTCCTTTAAAGTGTTCAAGGATGACGTCAAGTAAACCAGACGGTGTGCTGAAAGTAGGATTCTGATCACCCCACGTTCAAGGTTCCAGTATCTGGCAGGATTAGATTTTCTGAATTCACTTACACCAACTTATGCTTCTGATAGTCTTGATAGTCTTCGGTTCGGATTTACTTTGGCTCTAGCAGTGACCTCAGTCCCCATTGTATACCTGCAAGCCCACTGAAACGGGTTCACTCCACCCGCCTTCTCCGCGTCCTCTCCGCCCCGCTTCCCCTAGCCGCGCACCGCGCTAGGCTGCGGCCGCGGCACCGCGCCTCTGCTCACCGTCTGGCCGAAACTCGAACTCCAGAAACTCGTGTCCAAACTTGCCCTTGTGCCCTACGTAGTAGCGCAGGTAGAAATCGCTGGCCATAGACATTTTTGCCCCCTAAAGCCAGCGCAAGGCCCGGCCAACTTGTCGCGGGACGCCTGGTAGTGACGTCATCGCCCGGGATTAATGCGTCACTGCGGGCGCGCCTTTCGGGTCTCAGGTCACGGAAGGAAAGCGGGAAGACAGTTTCCCATTCCAGAGGCTTGGAGGCGCCAGGGCGAGAGGAATTTCTCTTTACTGGGGTTGGAAGAACGTTTTTTTTTTTCCCCAAAATTAAGTAAATTAGATTATATTAGTAAAACACAGAAGTGTGAAAATGTGAGCGCATTTTTTATGGTTTTAAAATTAAGGTTTTCAAGTCGCTTACTTTTCGGGTCTCTAATTCTCGCGGCATGCTGTCCTCACGAGGTGGGTGTGGCCTCGGTCCCTTTTAACTGGTGGAATGAGAAAGATAAAGCTCGGAATCAGGATGGTAGACCTGGAGGGTCACCCTCCCCTCCAGTTAGATTCCTAACCGGAGCTTTCCCCTTTGGACAGTGACTGCTAGTTATCCAGCAGCTAGAAGCCTAGAGTAGAGATGAAGTAGGAAGAATCCATCCAACAAGAGGTTTGAAATTTGAAAAGCACATTGGAACTAAAGATCTCTGACGGTCACGGTATAAGAGAGTTCCTCTTAATAGTAAAACTTTAATCATTCAGTAAGGGTTAATCTTTAGTAGCCTATGGAATTTGACAGTTTGACTTAAGATCAAATGATTTAGCCCGCTTTTCTTCTTTTTTTTTTTTTTCTTTTTCAAAGATTTTACTTATTTGAGAGAGAGAGAATAAGCACGGAGGGGGCAGCGAGAGAAGCAGACTCCCCGCTGAGCAGGAAGCCCCATGTGGGGCTCCATTATGGACTCCCCCGATCATGACCTGAGCTGAAGGCAAAGGCCCAACCGACTCAGCCACTCAGGCGCCCCAGCCCACGTTTCTTACCAGAAAGAATTAAATTGGGGAGATGAAGAAACGCTGCGATGTGGAATGGGTTTTAAAAGAAGTAGAAAGACTAGGTGAACTTTTATACAAAATCTACTTTTGAAATATTACTGATCACCCTTTTTTTAATTTTTACCAGCAGAGTAATTCTGTTGGGTGACATTTAACCTTCAGCAAGATTTAGAAGAGTGGCAGTCAGAAGACCTGGATTCATTACCACCACATACTACACCATCTACTAACCTTGGTTACTTAGTCACTGTCTACATCTGTTTTTGTTCACCAGCCAAATGAATGTCCTACAATGTCCTACAATCGACTTTGTGAACCTCCAGAATTGTTGAGAAGACCAAATGAGATAATAAATGTATAATAAGCTTTAAAATTTATAAAACACCTAATGATTTTAATAGGCACTTCTTATGTGCCAGAAATGGATGGACACTGGTAATGATAGAGCCCTTTACACTTCTAGTCCAAAGAAGAAAGCAAACAGTAGAAAAATGTTAACGAAGCAAATGTTAGAAGAAAGAATATTTTTAGTTCCTTGAGGAAGATGCAGTCACAGCAACAGTGGAGCTTTGGATATCCCGCTCCCACTCTTGACTCACCACTGTTCCCCTCTCACAGAGGAACAAGTCAGTCAGGAAGCCACACTGCAGCCATGACTTTTAAAGACACCAGGAAGACACCCATAGAACCAGAGGTAGCGATTTACTTAAGAATAACTCTAACCCAAGATGGGATTGGGAGGGAGACAAACCATAAGTGACTCTTAATCTCACAAAACAAACTGAGGGTTGCTGGGGGGAGGGGGGTTAGGAAAGGGGGGTGAGGTAATGGACATTGGGGAGGGTATGTGCTATGGTTAGTGCTGTGAAGTGTGTAAACCTGGCGATTCACAGACATGTACCCCTGGGGATAAAAATACTTTATATGTTTATAAAAAATTAAAAAATTTATTTTAAAAAAAGAATTACTCTAACCAGCCACAAAATAAAATCTTTGGAGAAGGTATGTGCTGACTTGAGGAAAAGATTCTCAAAGTGAAAGGACCAGTTCAGATGCCCATCAAGGCTTTGAGAATCACTACAAGAAAAACTTCTAAGACTTGGGATCATTTTCAGCCGAGGATCCACAGGGTACTCCTTGATTTGCACAATCCTCCTGAAATTGTTAAGCAGATTACATCCATCATTATTGAGCTGGGAGGTGAGGTTGAAGTCACCATTGCAGATGCTTAAATCAACCATTTTAATAAATTATCAATTGTTAAATATTTCAAAGAATATTCAAATATTTCAAATATTCAAAGAATATTTTTTAAATGCTGGTAGGACAGCAGAAGCAGCAAGTCATTTTATTGGGGAATGGGGGAAACTGCAGAAAGGGAAGTATCAGGGAAGGTTTGTGACAAGAGGTACAATTTGAATCCAACCTCATTGAATAAGTTCAGTATATGTTCAAAGGGAGGGAAAGAATTCCAGGCAGAAAACAGCCTTAGCAAAGGCACAGTGGTATGAAAGTGTGTGATTTGGGAAAGCGAAGAAATCACTATAGTTAGAAGATAAGTTTCATGCAAGTAGAATAACTAGAAAGGCAGACTGGGCCAGATTATGTGGAGTCTATATTAACACTTATATAACTGTCAATATAGAAATCTATATTGCATAAATGTTAATATATAAAGATTATTCTGCCATTATGGATAACATTTAAAAGACATAAAGCACTATCCCTTACCACTAAGGTGACTGTTCCAGTTCGACCAGGATTGGGAAGTTTCCTGGGATGTGGAACTTTCAGTTTTTAAGCCTGCAAAGTCCCAGGCTAACAGGGATGAGTTGGTCAGTGTACTTACTACAATAACCCACAGATATTTGGCCACAATAGCCCATAGTAGCTCTGAAAATATAAGCAGTAATCCACTTGGTTTGTTTTTGGAAGGGAGACTCATTCAATATCTTTAGATTCCCTAGTGTATGTCCTTCAGATTTCTGGCACACATGCCAGTGTTCATGTTCATGCTTATGTAAGAGAGCGAGCTACAGGTACCAGAACTTACTACGATGTAAGCAGTGAGTGTGGAATGCACAGTGTTAAGATATTTATCTATAGGCCAATTACTGTCTTTATCCCCTTCTGAGGTAAAGACTAATCCGCTCTAACCCTGTTTTTAGGATGAAATATGAAAATGTATGTATTTAATCCTTTATCTATATGAAAAAAATAAGCCTCACTCTCTCTTCTATCTGATAAGGATTGCAGAGTGATAGGGCCTTTGTGTTTTGTGGTCTTTTCTTGGATGTTATACAACAGAGATGTGGAAATGTTCTGAACGGCTCTTGAGCACTTAAAATGTGAGTGGTGAGACCAGGAACTGAGGTGTTTTTTTTTTAATTTTACTTCATTTGTATGAACTTACATTAATATTTAACTAGCCACATGTGTGTTTTGACTACTGTGTTGGACAGTGAAGTTACCTAAGAACCACTTCATACACTTTTACTTGGGCTGGAAATAGTGAAAATATTTTTCAAACACTGAGAAATCTCAATCTCAGTTGCTGTAGGGTTCAAATTAGAGCATACTTACCGGGTTCACCAGAGTTTATTTATGAAAACAAATATTTGGGCAGCTTAAATGAAGCCAAATAAAGAACTATTTCTGCCTTCGCCAAAGCAACCTATCTGTGATTAGCTTTAAAATATCCTTCTGAAGTAGTTAAGAAATACACATTTTATTTACAACTCCAGCCAAAATTAAGGCTTAATGATTTAATCAAATACACAATATTCATTGATAGAATAATGATTTTCCCCTGATATTTTAAGTTTACTGCTTTCGGCTTCACAGTGATGAATCAAGTCAGAGAGCTATGGTCAGAGTTGATTATTTCTTAGAAGTGTTAATCTTTTAAAATGTTCTGATTTTTCCTGCATCTCAAATTCTCTCTTCTTTTGATCTCTCGAGTCTGCTCTGTCCTCACACTTTTTCTTCTGCCTTTTGCCTATTTAAAATTATCAAATCATTCTTACTTAAAATTTTCAGAATTATGTTCTGAATTTCCTGAGATAACCACTAAAGAGGAGAGGTTTTGTTGTTGTTTTCATTTGTTTTCTTTACTCTATCAGTATCTTTTGAATAGTTTGAATTTGTATTTACAGAACAAAAGCTGCCAGGGCTATCTCATTCCATTAAATGGGTCAGAGTAATAAATCAAGAACATTACATAATCTAAAACAACATCCTAAGGTAATCAAAAAACTTTCTTAAAGATTTTTTATTTATTTACTTGATAGAGATCACAAGTAGGCAGAGAGGCACACAGAGAGAGAGAGGAAGGGAAGCAGGCTCCCTGCCGAGCAGAGAGCCCGATGCAGGGCTCGATCTCAGGACCCTGGGACCATGACCTGAGCCGAAGGCAGAGGCTTCAACCCACTGAGCCACCCAGGCGCCCCCAAAAAACTTTTAATGTCAGAATGAAATGGTCTATTTCTTTATGCCATCCACCCACCTTTCTCTTCTCTCTTCTAAAACAGACTTCTTGGGACGCCTAAGTAGCTCAGTCGCTTAAACCTCTGACCCAATTTCAGGTCAGATCATGGTTTCAGGGTCATGGGATTGAGCCCCACATGGAGCCTTGCGTGGGGCTCCACAATCAGCACAGAGACTGATTGTTCCTCTCCCTCTATGCCTCCCTCTGCTGCAAACATGCATGCAGTCTCTCGCTTTCAAATAAATAAAAGTCTCAAATAAATAAATGTATCAATAAATAAATAAAATCTTTAAAAAAATAAAATAGACTTCTCTATGGATTTTTAACATTAATAAATGTCTTTTCAACCACTTAGTGGTATTACTTTTTTAATAAGAGAAACACCATTACACAGAAACACCAAAAGTTTCATACCATTGTTTCTCAGATCTATGTTCCTATGTGGTAGGCACTATTGCTAGATTATTATGACATGATGATATATTTAATTCCAGTATTCAGACTAATAATTTTTCTAGTATATGACAATATCATATGCTTCCAACACATAGCATGACCACTAACTCTTATTTCCAAAACAAGTAAAAACAGTCTCTAAATTAAGGATAATAGGCTATCCTCCCAGTTTCCATTGTATTTGCCATACTTTTTTTGCCATACTTTTTTAAAGGAGCTATATTAAGCAAAAATTTAATAAAAATTATTACAGCAAGGTTAAGAAAATTCTATCCACTACCTTACTTTTTCTTTAAAAATGGTAAAAAAGTTATTCAATTTTAATAACACCTTAATCCACCCTGAAAAACACTAGTGTTCTGCATGAGCGTCATTTGAAACTACTGGTTCAGACTATTCTAAGTTAAACTACATTTTCAACTTTCAATTAGACTCTGTATCTAGGTGGACGTTTGGTCAGTTCCTAGCTGTTAGAAGCTTTTTTAAACAATAAAGTATAAATTGGAAAAACAAGATTGGGGGTGCCTGGGTGGCTCAGTGGGTTAAAGCCTCTGCCTTCACCACAGGTCATGATCTCAGGGTCCTGGGATCGAGCCCCGCGTCGTGCTCTCTGCTCAGGAGGAAGCCTGCTTCCTCCCCTCTTTCTTTCTGCCTGCCTCTCTGCCTACTTGTGATCTCTGTCTGTTAAATAAATAAATAAAGTCTTTAAAAAAAACAAAGAAAGAAAAGAAAAACAAGATGGAGGGTGGAATCAAAACAATAAAACAAATCCTAGCCCAGATTCAAGTTAATTGAATGGTAAATATTCTAATTCTCTTTTTCACTCATTAGCTCAGAAATGCTTGGTTTGGCTGACCAGATAAAATGCCAAAAATATAAACCCCCTTTTGGAGGAAGCCTGGCTAAGTGAGGGGGAAAACCCAGTTTTCTTAGAATAAACAATTGTTTTATCCATTTTTCTAAACCTATATTCAGAAATACAAATAAAATTAAGGATAAAAATTTTAAATAGGAATTGTCTGCTGCTTCCCCTCCTACCAAAACAACTATTAACATACAGTATGAAAGAGCAGTGCTCTGATGAATTATGCACCACTTTCCTCCTAACCTCACTATGCCCCCATCTACTGCCTACTTGCAGTTCCTCAAACAAATCATGCCTTTTGGGGCATCTGGGTGGCTCAGTGGGTTGAAGCCGCTGCCTTCGACTCAGGTCATGATCCCAGGGTTCGGGTCATGATCCCAGGGTTCTGGTATGGAGCCCAGCGTCGGGCTCTCTGCTCAGCGGGGAGCCTGCTTCCTCCTCTCTCTCTGCCTGCCTCTCTGCCTACTTGTAATCTCTGTCTGTCAAATTAATTAAAAAAAAATCATGCCTTTTTCCTTGCCCCAGATATATATACACACTTATAGCCCCACCCCCCCTCCTGGATGGCTCTTCTCCTCACTGTTTGTCAGGTTTACCTACCTGCCCCTAAGGTTTGCGTTTAAATGCTATTTCTTCAGGAAGTCATTTTACATTTCTTTCTACTATCCTATAGTTTTTATTCATAGCACTTACAATTTGTAATTATACCCACACAAAGATATACCTAAAGTCTCTTACTTTCTAGACTGTAATCGAAAGCTCTCAGTTTTATCCAACACCTAGAACAGTGCCTTGCACAGTTGGACCTAACACTCATCTTTTTTTTAATAGTTGAATTAATAAATAAATATTTTGTAAATTTGACTTAAATTAACAGGCAAGTGACAACCATGAGATTCCATAGGACTTTATCATTACGTGCCAAGCCCTCTACCTCCCTTCTCCCTATTGCAACTTAACACTCACTTGCATCCTTACTAGTCTTGTGGTATTCTGAAGGGGCAAGAATCATTATTCAGTTGGATGACTAATCATGACCTCATAAGGATTCCAACTTCTACAGAATTGTCAACTGCCAATCATCTTTCCTACAGTAGCCTTCAGTGTCCCTCCCAGAGCACCCAGAGTGTTCTTTAAAACCATAGATTGCATGTTCAAGTACATTGTCATCACCCTGTTATTTTCAGTATTTTTAAATTGTTCAAGGCTACTAGCATCATCTAGAAGCTCATACAAAAATGGTGAGCTCATGATTTTAGTCACGTGGTACTTGTACCATACCATCCTTCAGTATGTCCTGTGTAGTGTGACTGACACATTGAGCTTCTCTTTCTGGCTACAGCAGATTTTATATGAAAAAGAGATGAAAGATTCTAGGACAGGAAGGGAAAAAGAAAGGAAACTACCATTTATTGAGCACATATGAGCCCAATACTCTACAAATGTAAATTCTTGTTCAGTCCTCACAACAACCCTGTGAGTAAGTATTATCCCCATTTCACACATGAGGAATCAGTTTTCTGACAATGTAGATTGTCTCTTGAATTTTTCTGTTGACATTAACTTCCATTTATTTACTTTTTTATTTATTTACTTTTATCCTCCCTATTGTAGAGATTTTGGCAGCTGTGTACAAGAAAAATCCTCCTTTACTCAATAAATATTAATTTAACTAAATAAATTTCACAGTACATCAATAAATGATTGAATCAGGAACTACTATCCTTCTTTCTCAGATTGCACCCTTTTATAACCCTTTCAAAGACCTTCTGGACTACTAAGCATTCTTTCTTGGCTTTCACATTTTCTACTTATTAAATACATACATACATACAACTCAGGTACTTGCAACACAGCTTTGTCATCTGCAGTTCGAGTAGTGATTTCTACACAGGGATTAAGTGTGCCCACCCCTGCATAGTCAGAAATCTGTGTATGCCTTTTGACTCCCCCAAAACTTAACTAGTAATAGCCACTGTTGACCAGAAACCTTACCAAAAACAGTCAACACATATTTTGTATGTTCTATGTATTACATACTGTATTCTTATAATAAAGTAAGCTAGAAAAAAATCATAAGGAAGAGAAAAACATTTATAAGCCCGCACTGCATTTATCAAGAAAAAAACTCCATGTATAAGTGGACCCACGTAGTTCAAACCTATGTTGTTCAAGGGTCAACTGTATATTCCTGACAGCCTAATGGACTCTCTTGGCTCAGTCTCCCTAGTTTTATGGGGACCAGGAAGCTAGTCTGATGAACAATAACTGGTGAATGTTGTTAATCATGAAAGGACCCCTCCAGCTTCTAGTTAAAAGTAGTACCAGAGGAGTTCACTTGTCTCATAGATCAAAAGAAGCCATCTCTCCCTTTCTATACCCACAAGGAAACTTGGAAGTTTTCCTTTGTGGTCCTCCTCCAGTCCTGCATGAATGGACCAGGGCTGAGGAATTCATCTCCTTCCTCCACCCTGTTTGCAGGATGACCCTGGTCCATGTCTGTACTCTTGAACAAAGAGAACCTTTGATTTTCTTTCTCATCATCAACTTTATTGGCTATTTCCTCAGTTGACTCCAACTTCTCTGGACCCTATAATAATCTAGATAAAAGCATGCTTCAAGCAGACACCAGCCTGTGGTGGGAGGACCAGCTTATTTGTGCAATGCCAGACAAACATTGTAGATCTCTAAGACTTGCTTTGTAATGATACCATACACCTAATCTACCGTGGGTCTCCAGGGTTGGGACAGCAGAAATGAAACTCTCCTTCTCAGTCTCCAGGGTAAATGGAGTGTAGCGCCTCATCTAGCATCATTTCGGGTATCTAGGGAAATGTGTAGGGGAATATCCTATTTCTCCCTTTATGTCCCACTAGAAAGCTATTCTCCGTTCTTGGATGAATCCATCCCAATAGCATGTGATCACCCATAAATGTTTCTTTCCCCAGGATCTTTAGAGGATGCTGTAGCTGTAGGAGAGGCTGTCCACGCTGATTCCCGCCACAGCTGCATACAGTTCAGGCACCACTAACTCGGGTACTTGCAACACAGCTTTGTCATCTGCAGTTCGAGTGGCGATTTCTACGCGTGAGTGCAGCTCTCTCAGTGAGGGGCGGCTCTCCTCACTCCAGCGCCAGCAAGACTTCATAAGACCATACCTGAAAGGGAAATAAGAGAAACTGGCTTCCTTGACAATGTTTGAGGAACGTGTCTCTTCTCCTTACAAACCTTAACAACAGTAGCAACAAACTCTGCAGTTTTCATCTCCTTCTTATTGTCCTCTCCTGTTCTCCCTGGAGAATAACATTCCTTCTCCTCCTCTTAGTATTAAATTGCTTAATACCATCTTCTTATCAGGGCCCTTTTTATAAGAAGAACGACTGAAGTTATCCCAAACTAGAGTCAGTATGACAGAACAGTGTTGCTGATTTTTTTTTCATTCTATTGCCCAAAACTCTGAGAACTGAAGTGTTCTCATCCTTTAGATGTTACTAACTTGTAGCATTCCAGACCATAGCTATAAGGTATCTCCCAGTAAAAGTTACCTCACAGCCAACAAAATAAGAAGCTATGGAATAATATGATTCACACGAATTTTGAATATCTAATTAATTAGATGTTTCATTAATCCACATCATTGACCTCCTTTATTACTTAGCTTCCCCAAGAAATTGCCTTAATCTAGATTAAGTACTTACCAACCTTTAAGCTGTCTTTTCTTCGATCCAGTTTGCAAAGAATTAATAATGTAGTCTGTTATCAAGCACTTCTTGTCATGTCTTATCCTTCTCAGGGACATACCCACCTACAGTGGTGCCCCACTGTCTGCTATGTAAAACTGACATCCTACCTGCTAGCTTCTCTTCCTCAGAGACCTAACATTGCCTAACTGAACGCCTCTCCTCCAGCCAAGTCAGTGTTTTTCTATGCCTTAAATGTTAACACCCCATCTTTCTTCACCCCATCTAACTCTGCTTTTGCTCATGCTATGCCCAGTTCCTCGAGCATCCTGTTGATGGTCATTTCCTACACGTTTGTTTTAGATCTCAATTCTTCTAGGCAACCTTCCATGATAAGCCTCAGTTCACACTGAGTCTCCCATACTCTTTATTGTACAATGAGACTCTGTAAAAGATGCTAATTTAATAACACTTAGAAACATTTAGCAAGAACTTACTTATTTTATTTATAAGGCATGGTAGTGGAACTTGACATGCATTATTTTATATAAGCCTCACAGTAACTTTGAGGTAGGATTATCATTATACCTATTTTAAGATAAGTAAACAATGTTCAGTAAAGTAGCAGGACTAGGCATGAACACGGTCTTTTTGACCCTATGACGTGAGTCTGAGCTTTTAATTCTTCTTTTATGTTGCCTCCCACTTTATCTTAAATTTCAGGTTGTTTTAGACATTCAGGTTGTTTTAGACAATATTAAATTCTTCAAGATCAGATACTTTATTGGTTGTCCCTTCCCCCAATTACTTTATTGGTTGTCCCTCCTCCCAATATAAAGGACAGATTTTTACACATAGAAAAAAACCTGAAAAAAAGAAAACCTGTAAGGAGCGCCTGGGTGGCTCAGTGGGTTAAGCCTCTGCCTTCAGCTCAGGTCATGATCTCAGGGTCCTGGGATCGAGCCCCGCATCGGGCTCTCTGCTCAGCGGGGAGCCTGCTTCCTCCTCTCTCTCTCTCTCTCTCTCTGCCTGCCTCTCTGCCTACTTGTGATCTCTGTCTGTCAAATAAATAAAATCTTTAAAAAAAAACCTGTAAGAAATATTTTTCAATAATCAATCCAGTATACCCAGATAGTATGATTATATTGTATCCATGCTTGTGTGTATACATATATATATATAAATGTATACAGTTTTGATATTTAACACTTATAATCTGCTCAGTACAGTAACTATTTATTGGTCGGGAACTCTGGTGATGGAAATTTACCCTTTCAATGCTGAAGAATTTTAAGAATAGCAATAATTTTATCAGAAATTTATACTAATGTATTCTCCCCTGACTTCGTACAAATATTTTAACCTTTTCTTATATTCCATGACCATCCCTTTTTGTAAATTATAGGTTATAAAATTCTGTGTATACTTTCTAATTTTTCCATTTTCTGCCTCTGCACTGGTTCATCAGCTGTTCCCCTTCTGCTGACATTATTAGATACTCCTTCTCCCATCTTTCTAATTTCTTTCTACCCACCTTCTTCTTTTTGGCTTCTAATTTGCTCAGAACTGGAAAAACAGTCATTATTTTTTTTAAAGTTAAATACTAAATAAGAGCCAGTGAGTAACTGTAGAGCAACAGATTTTATGGCAGCTATATTAGAACTGAGGCTGGCAGTCTCTGATTGATACTGACATTTAGACAAGGAAAACACTACTGTATTTACATTGGATCTGGCCCACTTCTTACCTATTTTAGAAGCTTCTGGAAGAACTAAACTTTATCAACTATCTAGATCAACTAGATTCCTAACATAGTCTTCAGTCGTTGCCTCAACACTGTGTGTGTATATGTGTATACACACACATATCCATATATATGTATATGATATATGAGCAGGTGTATGTTACTGCATAGGTTTGTATGTAGTCTATTAGGCTGTATATTAGCACATAAAGGGCAGCTAGGGATTATCTGAGCCACTTTAAAAGGGCGCAGTTGATGAGGATCAAAAATGAGTTGTAATGAGAGAAGCTAGACCCTAAAAGCCACTTACATGGTATGTGTGCAACTACTGGGTCTCTTCATGATCTTCCTTCTTTGGAGATATTGTAAGATGCTTGTAGGAGGGACTTCAGGATATGGTGGTGCCCCTGTTAGTATGGAAAAAATGAGAGTAGCAAGGGAACTTTAGGTCCTCTAGAATATGAACTATAACATGACTCTTTATCCACCTGGGCTAACTGCCTGCAAATGGTAGGGCCAAAGGAAAAATGTTAGATACAATATAGTTGCTCCCTGGTGATCAAGTAAGAATGTAGCTTAGAGAGTTTGGGGGTTTTAAAAAAAAAGTGTTTAGGAGGGAAAAAAACTGGTAATTTAGGGAAATGTTGAGTCTTTATAAAAGTAACAGATAAAAGTGAGAAATGAGACCTGCCCTCCACTCGCCAAATGTGGGAGAGTACTGCATTTTCTCTATCATATGGGTTAATAAATTTAAGGACAACATATTTATGTTCATGCAAAGTCATTGTTGGAATTATTCTTTGGATTTTCAAACCTCTTTTGGAACTGGTAAAGTGTTGAGGGAAAGAAAGAAAAAGAACGCAAATAAAGTTAAAATGAGTAAAGAGATTTCATGTCAGCCCAGTTCAAACCTCAGAGATCATACTGAAACCTCTTCCCATATGTCATCCCCCGCCCCAATAAACATACTTTATATTTGCATCTAGGCAGTACTTTAGGGACCCTTCTTACCTAGAGTCACCATCTCATAAAGCAGGATCCCAAAGGACCAGCTGTGAAAGAAACAAAGCCATTTACTTAATTTCTATTTCTTCCTTTCCTAAAGAGAGTACTTAAACTATCAGGGGCCTTCATAAGAACCATATAAAGGCAACACAGGGGAGTTGAAGGCGTCTCATAACATAAAGTAATTAGAAAGCATTAAAAAGTATTTCTGTTCAATCCCCATCAAGTCTAATCTCTTTGCAGAGTGGTTGTATGTCTCCTTTCTTCTATATTTCACATTAATGGATGTTTATTATCAATTGCTAAATTGTGGGTGTGTGCATTTATGCAAACACACAAACACATCTACCCAAACAAAAAGAAACTACTTTCTGCATCTTTTTCATCCTTTCCATTCATTCCTGCTGAAATTCTAGCCTTTATTCTTAGCACAAGTCCCAGTGAGGTTTATCATTTATCTACTATTTCCTCAATAGATCTAACTGCCCAAACCTAGGAAAAATATTAACAGAACAAGTTTACACATAACGGAAATAGATATTTGTCAGAGCAATATGACTTAAGACATGTTAATTCTATAATATCACCATTAAACAAGCAATATTTCCCAGGTAAACTTATTATTCCCAGACCTCTACTGAAAAGCAGATGTCAGTGAAGCAGCAATGGAAATCTGTTAATTGACTCACCATATTAACTGATGTCCTAAATTTCCTCTGCTGCTCATGACATTCATGCTAGTAAGATATTATATGTTACATCTATGTGCTTCTCCAAGCTGCTGAATTATATGGTTACCTAAAGTCAATTGTTATTCTTTACAGTACTATGCCATCAGATATATCAATGTAATTATGTAACCAATTAAATATAAATCCAAAGAAGTATTAGCTCCTGAAAACTAGGCTGCATGCTTTGAAAGTATACTATAAAAATACACTGCTAAAAAGAAAGGGTTGCCAAATTGTGTGGGTGAGCCAACAGTAGAAAATTGGAAAAAATAATAATAATCATTAGCAGTCAAATTGCTTTACCATTTTTTTCAGATTTTTCACTCAGAATCATCCCAAGCCGAACCTCAAAATTAATGTGTTATGGATGCTATTTATTCACAAAATACAATGTATAACTTCATTTAGCAGGTCAGTCCTCATGAAAAAGGTCTTGGCCTTCCCTCAAAAGATCAGTAAATATGTATTTTCTTTTCATTTTAATAATTCCTGGTTTAACCGAACTTTTGATTAAGTGAAACCACCTCCTTCAGAGAAGAGGGACTCTACTAGATTAAGTCCTTGGATATTGGTATGAAGAACCTTTTCACACTTCTTTTCTCTTTCCTAATTAAAACTGCTAATCTAATACAGAAGGAATACTTTAAAAGGTACTAGAAAGGATTGCAGTCAGATGCCAAGTATGAGCTCTGTCACAAAACACACATTTCTCTGGAGAGTCTGTCTGACTTCTTAGTAGAGATTTCACATGTAGACATAATTGACAACAGATGCAGTCATGGTCAGGAACTGGAGGACACCTAGGTCAAGAAGGGAAGAAGTCCAAAGGGCAGGAACAAACCGTACACATCTCCTCTGATGCCAGCTGGTCTCAGCAGAAGCCGTTCTGGGGCAAGCCACTTGAGAGGTACAGTGTGAGTAGCTGGGATGGCCCCTCGGGCATGGACTTCATAAGCCAGGCCCAGTCCACAGAGCTTGGCAGTAAGATCACTTTGGATCAGGATATTCCTAGCTGCCACATCCCCATGGAACAGATGCTTATCCTGGAGAAATTCCTGTCAGCATAAGATCAAAGATGGATCAGCTGTCTGAGGTCATGGCTCCAGTCAAAGACAAGGAGAAGCAGTCCTAGGAATCCTCAAAAAGACAAGGACATTTTCAACTTTGAACAAGTTTCGTTGATAATGACAGATCACTTCCAAATCACCATAATGGATCAGACATTTTTGCATTATGGTTAGGATTACCAAACTGAGCAAATAATCCAAATAGCATTAATACTGGGTTTGGACAGTATGATCACTCATTCTGTGTCAAGGTCTGACCCCTGCCTGAGTTTACATTTCTTTTGGATGGGTTGCAGCTAGATCCTGGAAAAGGAAACAGGTTTCAAATATCTAGCAGCAGTCCCCCAAATAAGGTAATACATACAAAGTGAAATTGAGTGTCATAATAATGAATTTATACAGAGCTTTGTATCATCTCATTCTGCCCCTAAAATAAGTAGGTCAGATGAGTTAGGGAAGTATCTTTCAGATAAATCTAAATGATTACATAAGGTCACACAGTTTCAAGTGGAGTGACCAGAACTGGGTATTCTAATTCATAGGAAGTACTATAAATTCTGCTAATAATTCTCAAGCCAGCCTACAAATCAGAATTGCCTGAGAGCTTTTTTAAAACATATGATTTTTGGCCCAGATTTACCTAACCAAAATCTAGGAAGAAGGACCTGGTAATCTCTATTTTTAAGAAGTATCACAATGATTCTAGCACAGCCAAAGCATTTGAAAGCCACTGCTCCTGGATGGCACGGATTTGCTGCAATCATTTCCCCAAACATGAGGCTATTCAAGGCATAAGAAGTTGAAAAGCTATACATGACCAAAGAGCTAGAGATTGAGGTCTATGATTGCTGAACAAGAATAACATACATACATACATAAACACATACATACATACATACATACATACGTACATAAAAGGTTAAGATGGTCATTTCCAGTCAATGATGTTAAAGGAAACAGTACCTAGCAGCTTTCTGTCCCTGGTGAGATGAGGTTTTAGGACAAAGAGATTATACTGTCATGAGAAGAATTAAAGAATGTAGCGACTTTGAGGTTGTCAAAATAAGAAAAAAAATAGTATGACAGTACCTTGTAACTGGTAACCCAGACCCATGATCCCTTTGGGGAACCACTGCAATCGTGGCTCAGAATATGAGAGAGGCTAGATCCTGACACCCTAACTTTATCAGGGGAGCATACCAACTAGGCCCTCCAAACACTGTGGATAATATTCATTTCTATGATATGCTCTCTCCTATGCCATGGGAACTTCCGCTGTTAACTACTCCTCTTTCTCACCTGATGGCTTCTTTTCTAAGCTTTCCCAGATTCCATTTAGATCCCTGATACATTTCACACCTCAAGGAGGCAAGATATATCAACTACCTAAAATAGTAGTTTCACAGATCCTGATTTTCTGTATAGTAAATGCTAATTTTTAGCACAGTTACCTAAATAACTTCATAGAAATAGTCATCTAAATTTCCTAATTATGATAAAGGTACATTATTTTTCCTCTTAAGCCCTTTAAACCCTATTTTTCTCTTACCTCTTTATTTAATTAAGTTGATTTAGAATGAAGTCTTGATCTCACTGTTGCCCCTTTTTATTTCTTCTTTTCCATTTGTTTGTTGTTCTTTTTAAAGTATGTGTATTTCCTATCACATTCAGCATCAAAGCACGTCTCCAGCCAAACATGTTCTGAACTTGTCTTTCTTGTTTTTCAGGCATAAAATTGTGCACTTCCTTTTAGCTCTGTAGCGTTTCACCCATTTGGTTTCTCTTCCGAACTTGCTCACCATTTGCCATTTTGCATATCTTTTTTTTTTATTTTACATATCTTAATATTAGTATATATGGGGAAGTAAGAGTGTCAAGCATATAATTCTTTTTTTTTAAAGATTTTATTTATTTATTTGTCAGAGAGGGAGAGAGAGCGAGCACAGGCAGACAGAGTGGCAGGCAGAGGCAGAGGAAGAAGCAGGCTTCCTGCCGAGCAAGGAGCCCGATGTGGGACTTGATCCCAGGACACTGGGATCATGACCTGAGCCAAAGGCAGCTGCTTAACCAGCTGAGCCACCCAGGCGTCCCAAGCATATAATTCTTGGCCCTGGTTTTTGACCACCTTTTAAAATCCTTCCTGTTCCTTCTACAAACCCTACAACTTTCTGCCTAGAATTACCAATCCTGTGGTATATTATCTAAATAATTTCATAAAGAAAGAACTGAAAACAATTTATCAGTGCTTGAGTTTCTGCCCCTTAACTTCCATCCGGTTTTCTTAATCATCTATACCATTTGGAAATATAAATATGAGAAATATGATGTCAAATATCAGGCTAACAAGAAAAATCCATACCAACTGATGTCATTTTGCCCAGCCTTACCAAAGCCAGGAGGACCTGCCTCCCAATGTGATAGACTTGTTTTTCTGTGAGATCATAGAGAAGGCCATCCATGGTCATTACATCCTAAAGAGACAAAGAAAAAACATATCAAAATGACATGAACAGATTTGAAAAAATAAAATAACGGCAGAGATATTCTTAAATTCAGATGTCAAGGCTAAGGAAAAGATACAAAAACATAGGGATGAAGTTTCAAGGAGAGGTTAATATGAGAGATTCTCAGATATGCAAAGAAGTACAATGATATATCGACCTAGAAAAACAATAAAGAGTGTAGATAAATAACAGAACGAAGGAATAACAGAATAGCAGTTAAGAAAGTCTGATATACATAAGACTATCCCCTGAATAAAGCAACAGTTTTCCTGGGGCACTGTGTATGTGTGTGATTAATTAACCACATTGAATCAGCACATTACTGAATGCCTACTATGTGCCAGGTTCCATCTTAGGAACTCAGAACACAAGAGTGAGCAAATTAACACGTCTGCTGCCTTCTGGAACTCAAAGTATATAACCATATATAAACATATGGTTACATATCTATAAGCTCCATGAAGGACATAGAAAAGAGAGCAGATGATGGTGACAAAAAAAGATCTGAAGGATGAGCGGACAATGACTGTGCAAAAAAGTAAAAAGAGGAAAGGGGAGACATTTGGTGTAATGAGAGAAGCATGTGTAGATGGTCTAAAATAGAGAAGCGTAATCGTTTTTGAAAAACAGAATAGCGAAGTTAGAGCAGAGAACAAGTTACAGACGAATAACCTCTTATAAAGGTTTTAATGCCTCAAGACCTGCACACTGTCCTATTTGCACCACCAGATGTAAGGCATTAACAGGGTCCCTTTATCATACACGTTTAGTAGTAAAGTAATCAGTCTTTGGAGGAGGCTTGGTTAATATTAAACTTGTAAGTGAGGAACTAACTAGGGAAACATGCAGTACTTCAGATAGAGGAATATGTAGAGAAGCAGGAAAACTGCAAGGAAAAGGACTTGCACTTTACTCTGGAAATTTCTGAACATTTAAATTTGTTTAAATATGAATTTGAAGTACAGTAACTTTCAAGCTGGATTTCTCCTCGTCAACCCTGGCACACTGGAGTGATGGTATAGGACAGAAGACACATTTAAGACTAACAGCAGTAAAATTACAATCCATACTAACAATAGTTTTTACATACATAATTTGTTAATTTTAACAATAACTTATTATTATTCCCATTTTACAGGTGCAGAAAATTCAGGCTCAGAGGGGTGACTTGGCCAAAG
Organism: Mellivora capensis; assembly: GCA_004024625.1. Classification (NCBI taxonomy): domain Eukaryota; kingdom Metazoa; phylum Chordata; class Mammalia; order Carnivora; family Mustelidae; genus Mellivora; species Mellivora capensis. The sequence continues at coordinate 73,426 of PISX010003820.1, forward strand.
TCACATAGATCATAGGATATAAAGTGCAAAGTTCATACTCCAAATCTGCACTATCCAATAGGACAGCCATTAGCCACATGTGGCTATTTAAGTGTTTATCATTTGAAATTAATAAAATTTTTAAAATTCAGTCTCTCAGTCACATCAGCCACTTTTGAAGCCACAGGGGCTTCAAATGTGATTAGTAGCTACCATTTTAAACAGAGAAGATAGAGAATTTTTATGTCATCATAAAAAGTTCTATTGGATGGTAATAATCATTATTATGTTGCTATAAGATCTTTCTGCTTTGTCATCGGCTATTTGATATGTGAACAGCTCATCAGCCAGGTCAAGCCTTTCCTTCCCAACACCTCTACCCTGCTGCTTACCCGCCGACAGGTCCAGAGAAAGCTGAGCAGGTCCCCTTGGGCCACATCCTCCAGCACCATATAGAGTGGCAGCTTCTCCGTGCAGCAGCCTTCCAGCTGCACTAGGTTCCTGTGCTTCCCCAGGTACTGAAAGAATTGGACTCGCCCTAAGAAATCCTGTACCTCCTGGAGCCCAGCCGGTTCTGTGGAGGACAGATGAGCCATGGGAAGTGGTCAGAACATGATCAATACAATGGGAGGTATGAGGGAAGACGATGGTAATTTTCAAGACTCCATAGGAGAAGAAATACTGACAAAAGGTAAAGAGAAAGGGAACTAATTAGAAGATAATTCTCAATGTCACTGATTTTTTTGTCAAAGCAAACAGAATCATGGGCTTTAGAACTGGACAGACTTTCATCTGCCTAAATAGACAAGTGTTCACATTCAAATATTATCACTGCCTAGGCCTTTCGATTAGTATTCTTGCTTACCCTATTCTTGTTCTGTTTTATGTATCCATTACTAGTGGTCCATGTAAAGAGAGAGAAAGGAAAGGGAGGAAGGAAGGAAGGAAGGAAGGAAAGAAGGAAGGAAGGAAACAATATTAGGGAAAGTGATAGTGCAGACAAATTAAGGAACCACCTCAAAATCCTCATGCACTAAGATTCAGTATGAAAAAATCAGTTCCAGCAGCCTCAATAGGCAACACTGAGCTAGGGAAAGACCCCAAGAAAAATATTTCTGCCTCCAGTTTTCACTTTCTATCCTCTTCTTCCTCTGCACATAACTGTGATCACAGCTGTCCGTTGATTAACATCTTAATGTCCATAAGCTTGTGACCATTCAGGGGTGGGGGCTCACCGTGGGAAAGTAAAAAAGAGATAGGGAAGCCAAACACTTCTCCTTTTACCTTCCAAAGCCTTGAGGACAATACTCTTTGGCTTAGCAGGGTCCCCCGTGTACATCTTGGTTCGATAGATGGTTCCACAACTACCATTGTGGATCTGCTCCAGAACTTCAGAGAGTTGCTCCCGGGGCACCTGTAGCTTAGCCAGAGCATGAGTGGTAGTCCGTAGGAGGCTTTCCACCGAGGTCTCCTTAAGTGGCACAAACACACTTCCTCCATGCCCTGCCGCCTCCCAGCTTAGGGCCCTAGGTGGAGGCACAGGGCCAATGCCTAGAACAAAGAGATGATACTAGTCATCTTTACCCTACCCTAGGGGCTCCCGGAGAGCAGAGCCTGGAACACACAGATGGATGACAAGGAAGTTCCTTTAGCAATTTTCTCTCTACGTGATGTGGCAGTACCTTGTGTGAACCAGCATCATCACGAATCTTGGAAAACATTTATAATAACCCTATTACTTCTAAGACAACTCAAGATGGACCTCTGAAAAGTGGTAATGTCATTTTCTTTCTACCTTTCTCAGGATTACAGCTCAGTATTAGTATAGAAACAATTAAGGGTGTTCCTGAATAGGTACTCAAACTGCTGATTCTATAAAGTGGTGGTAACTACCACTAGGGACTAATGCTTGAGTCAATCAACTCGAAGGCATGGTTATTCTTCCTCCCTTAAGATGTCTCCAAAGTCAAATTATTGCATATTTCCTAGAGTCTTAGCAAAAAAAAAAAAAATCTTCTGGTACTTTCCCCTTTTCTTAGTCAATTTTTCTCCATTGGAAAGAGAAATTCATTCTTCTCATTAAACCACCATTCACTCATTAATCTATCCATTTATGTAACAGGTATCACATCCTGCATGCCAGGAACTATTCTAGGTGTTGGGAATAGGCAAAGTCCAGATTCTTATGATTACTTTCTTGTGGTAGGCTACAGGAAGTAGATAATAACATACCAGGGGATGAGTGCTATAAAGGAAAACAGCAGAACCAGAGAGTATCTGTGATGCTATTTTATATGTCAAGGCCAGGACAAGCCTTTCTGATAGGATGATATTTGAGAAGTGCCTGGAAGCAATTAGAGAGCAAATCATACTGGTATCAGGAAGGATATTACAGACAGAGGGAACAGGAAGAGCAGAGGTACTAGGAAGAAACATGCTTGGCATATATGAGGAAGAGGAATGAAATTAGTACAGCTGGAGCCATGTGGGATAATTGGAGAATTACATGAGATGAGGCCAGAGTGAGTCCAGATTCTAGAAGGCCATTGAAAGAATTTTGTCTTTTTTTTTTCTTAAAAAAAAAAAACCATTATATTTTATTCCAAGCAGAGAATGGCCAGGACTGATTTAGGCCTTAAAAGAATCATTCTACTGCTCTGTGAAGAACAGTGGATGAAGGGATAAGGAGAGAATGAGGGAAACCAGTTAGAAGTGTATTGCAATGATCTATGAGAGATGAGAGAGGCTTGTGTTTCTTTTGAAGATAAGAGTTAACAGGATTTGCTAATGGATTGGATACAAAGTATGAGAGAAAAAGGAGTCAAGGACATCTGCAAGATTTTAGACTAAGCACATCGAAAATCAGAGGACATTTATGAGGGAATTTCAGGACCTTTGCTGTGGGCATATTACATACGAGATATGTATTGGATCCAAACTGTGAAATTAGTTGTTGAACATAGGAATCTGAAGTTCAGCGGGGGACTACAATTAGAAGAGAGAAAGTGTTTGATTCCATAAGACTGAAAATGAGACCACTAAGGGAGTGACTATAGATTTTAAAATAAAAGAGTGTTTCAAGAAGGAGAAGGTGCCAAATTGTTCCAAATGCTTTTGACAGGTTGAGAAGAGGATTCAGTTATAGCTGTCATTGGCAATCTCAGAAAGAACTGTTTTGGTGGAGTGGTGGGGATAAAAGCCTTATTTTCGTACGTTCGAAAGAGAATGTGACAAGTAGAAGTCATGGGAGTGAAGTTAGACCACTTCTCTGAGAAGTTTTTCTGTAAATGAATTAGAAGAGAATTGAGATAATTTCTTAAATTTTTATTTAAATTCAATTTAGTTCACATTTAGTGCATTATTAGTTTCAAGGGCAGAATCTGGTGATTCATCAGTTGCTTATAATGCCCAGTGTTCATGACATCAAGTGCCCTCCTTAATGCCCATCACCCAGTTCCCATTTAGAGAGGGAATGGGGATCAGCCACCAAACAGTTTCTGATCCCAGTCAGGATTTTTTTTTCTTCTTTTTACTCCTAGTTTCATGTAAACTAATTCACTTTTATTATACGCCCAGTGGTACTTCAGAACAGGACACTGTCTCCTACTTAATGCTCCAAAGACTGCTGTAAAGGCCACCCCTGCTCATTGTACAGCCCAGAACACAGCGCAGAGCTGGGATGTATTACAGAGTAAAATATCATCCTTCAAGGCTGGTAAAAAAAAAAAAAAGCCTAGGGCTTTACCTACTAAACTTCCTCTCCAATATGTAGACACTTACATGGCCAAATATCTGATAGTGCAATAGGACAAAGAAGATAGAAACAAGTCACATGAAGTCTCTTCTGCCCACTGTTGTTTCAACAAGCATTACTGAGTTTCTACTCATGACTTCCTAGAGAAGAGCTCACCTTTCCTCAACTCCACAAGCCAGGACTCATACTTCCTCATAGCAAGGACCTCACCTTCTAGACTTGGGCTTACTGAGACTTGGGTCTTCCATTTTGCAATCTCCATCTTCCCTGGCCCTCCTCCCAGCCCCAGTTTGAGTTTTACCTCGGAGTCCAGGAGACTGTTGTTGAGCTCTTTGTCCTCTGATAAAAAGCCACAGGATGACGGCAAGAAGGATAAGAAAGATGCCAACCAGGATGGTTGGGATGATGATAATCTCGTACTGCTGCTCCCGGACAACTGGGTAGGAAATCAAGCAGGGAGAGGAGAGATTGCAGAAGAACCCCAATCTCACATCCACACAACTTCCCCTACCCACCAGTCCTCAGCTCCTCATACATGAAATGATCATCCCTTCCTTCTTCCCCTCCACTTCCATACAATGGAACCATTATTGGGAGCAGCTCTCTAATCAGAAACCCCTGTGTCCCACGTCTCAGTCTATCAAGTGTCCTCTGTGTCTTATCTCTCATTTTTCCTGCTGAGGTGAAGGATGTAGCCTCTGGATCTCTGACTGGCACTTGTCCCTCTTCAAGGACAATGACCTCTAGTGCCCATTCCTTTATGGACACTGTCTTCATTTCTACTAGTAGTCAACTCATCCTCCTTCTGAAGTCTATGTAGACCTTAGTCTCTGTCATCCTGGAATCAGAAGATAGGCATCTGTGGTGTTTGCCCTTACCACACAGCTTGTCACTGAGACTGCATTCCAGTAGTATTCGTGCCATGCCCCTCTCATCTCCCAGGCCACACAGCTGTCCACTCCTTTGCTTGGCCCTCAGAGAACACAGAGCACCACTGAGAATAATTCCCAAGGATGGAGTTATTCTGAAAAAAATAAAATGGAGCATGCAGATAATTTTAAGATGCCTTAAAAGGTCATTAAGGGGGCTACTGGGTGGCTCAGTCATTACGCTTCTGCCTTCAGGTCAGGTCATGATCCCAGGGTTGTGGGATCAAGCCCCGCATTGGTCTCACTGCTCTGCCAGGGAGCCTGCTTCACATAGCTTCTTCACTCCCCCTGCTTGTGTTCCCCCTCTCACTGTGTCTCTGTCTGTCAAATAAATGAATAAAATCTTTTTAAAAAATTAAATTTAAAAAATCATTGGGTATTACGTACATGGCTACCTGGAACTTTTTGAGTCATCCATTCATCTCTGTCCATCTACCTGATATTGAAGTGTAAAGAACTTTGTTTTTTCCTAGCATTTTTGTCTTTTCTACTATACAGCAAGTATAGCCCTGATCTGGCCTTATCCTTTCATGCCATTGTTTCTCAAATTATTTTAAAGTTTCCCCTCCTACCCAAGACCCCTGCTCCAATGCTCAAATTCATCATTCCCAGCACCTGAGTGAGCATTTGTGGTCAGCAGGACTGATCTACATCCCCTATATTCCTAAGCAGGTTTAATTTTTTTTTGGTGTATCCCTTATTTTTTAATTGGATCTTCCTCTGGTCATTATATTTAGACAGACACAGGCATTCATTCCTACTAGAATGTAGATTAAAGGGAGTTTCAGAACCAAGCCATCTTCTGTGTCTCTCTCTTAAATATATATGTGTGTATATATATATTCATAAGTTTCAAAAATAAAAAAAAACTAAAGTGATATACCATAAAAATCTTTCTCCCACCCCATCCTTCTCCTTTTATTCAGTTCCCAACTGTCCTCCAAGGAAACTAGCTTCTTGCTTACTGGGCCACAGATTCTTTAGGTACATCACTTTTAACTCTGATCAGCATATATATGAAATTACAGCTCCCAAAACCTTGTTTGCTCTTTCTGAAGAGAACTGGTGTCTATACATACATACGTATACACACACATACACACATATATGTAAGCTTGTAGATAGATATATTATAGATGTCTGCAAACTTTATTTTGCTCTTGGTTAACAAAAGTCTTTCCTGGTTCTAATTAATTCTGACTAATCTGAAAAAAAATGATTTTTTTAAACTGTCCAGGTCATCCTAAGTATGTGATCTAGTTTTATAGTGATTTGTTAATAAGAAAAATTTTACAAATCAGAATTGCAGAACACTATATTGTACATATGTGCTATTCACCATATATGTGGTTTTCTATTACATGTTGTGCTTTGTTGTTGATACGAGGAACCACAATGTGACTTATTGAGGCAGAGTCTCTTAGTGCCTGAAACACATACATAAAGTCTTCCAGTTTCAGCCTCACCCCATTCTCACTCTTCTTGGAGCTCCATGAGCTTGTATTGTGAGATGAGAAGTAGACAATTTTATTATAACTCAGAAGAAAGACAGGTGTGTGGCTGGTTGACAGAAACCCATATATACAGAGGAGTAGGCAAGGGGAAGACCTGGGAGAGGAGAGGCACCTTGTGGGCTTGTGCAGAACAAGAGATCGATGAAGTCAGTGAATTAGAAGATAACTATGTCCATCATCTTCTAGTTTATAAGCCAAGAAGGCACGGTGAAAGGCATTTGGGGAAGTTTCCACATCCCACAAGACCACATAGCACTGGTGGTAGGGCAAGAATCAGGGGGCTTTGAGATGGTAGAGAAGGAGAGGATCTTAAATGATGACATTAGCATAGTCAGGAGAATTCCAAAGCTGCTTGGAAATTTCTCACCGCCATTCTCATTCTTGTTCTCCTTTGCTCTTACTTCCCTTTAGTGCACTATCAGATGTAACTGTGTTCATTTAGGGAGCAGCCAGTTTAACGAGTTTGGTTCTCCCAGGAGTGTTCCGTGAACACAATCTCTCTTACCCACAGTACAAGTAGAAGAAAAAGTCAGTCAGCAGCCAGCTCCAACTTGCAAGCTCCGCCCAGAAACCAAACTACACACCCACTACTACATACCGCAGGAAGAAATGTAAAGGCCTGTGTGCACTCGTGTCCTGTTAGAACTGCTCATGGCAGGCCAAACACAACTACAGGCATGCGGCCGAACATACCCACCCACACCCAGTGACTCAAATCCATGCTTATCCCCTTGCACCTGCATATCACACTTATTACAGAGCACAGGGTGGACATCTGGATACACCATGACCTTCTATTACATTTCCGGAACAAGGTTCATTTGTGTAGTTTTATTTGGACATGGATACTTTGAAGAAGCTGGGTGTAGTTGACAACTAGAAGCCCAATGTAACTGGGTGCTGGAGCAGGGAAACAAACGTGTGGGGGGGCTATGGAGAGGGCCACTCGCAGCCTGCTTTCCAGGCATTTGTACAATAAGCTCTTTCCAACTGTTACAGTTTGGCTACAGACACATGGGATATACAAAATGAGTCTAGAATTTTTAAGGTAAACACACCAGGTATACCCGCCCCCAGCGGCATGGAAGCCAACACAGGAAGCCTTACCACCTTTAGAGCCCACCAAAGCGCTTCTATTAGAAGATGCTCATATTCACTTGTAGCAACAATATTCCTCTCCACATCACTTCTCTGCAGCGAAATATTCAGTTACCACACCACTCTGCCTGCCCCCTGTGTCAACTTGAGAAAGGACATGCGTTCATGCCAGAACCTTCTAGGATGACTCTTCCTCTTGGTTAGATTCTAACCTATCAGTGTTCTTGACCAACATTTATGTACATATGGCTAATACTCTATCCCCTTTGATTACATCTAGACAGTTTTCTCCTCATGTTAAGACAAAAATGTAGGGGCACCCGGCTGGCTCAGTCCACAGAGCATGCAACTCTTGATCTCAAGGTTGAGTTTGAGCCTCATGTTGGGTGTAGAAATTACTTAAAAATAAAATCTTTGAGGGGTGCCTGGGTGGCTCAGTAGGATGGGCCTCTGCCTCCGGCTCAGGTCATGATCTCAGGGTTCTAGGATCGAGCCCCGCATTGGGCTCTCTGCTCAGCAGGGAGACTGCTTCCCCCCTCTCTGCCTGCTGCTCTGCCTACTTGTGATCTCTCTCTCTGTGTCAAATAAATAAATAAATAAAATCTTTTTTAAAAATGAAAATAAAATAAAATCTTTGAAAAGAAAAAAAGAAAAAATGTATGTTGGCTACTCCTTCTCTTACCTAGACTGTAAGAGAAGTCCTTACATATATAAAATATTATCCCACAGTTCTCTCCTTACGCCATGTATTACTAGATTCAAGCCATTAGAATCAAGGATCCAGTAAAATTGGGAAATTGTTTATTCTGATAATTCCATTTAATGGTTGGAAAATACGTACACAGCTTGCCTATAGTTTACGTATACCTACATCTAACAGTGCCAAACCACCTCAGGCAGGGCTCCAATTAAAACAATATTATTGCCTCATTTGTGGTTATCATTCCTTATTTTCTCTCTTCTCAACCACTTCTGGCTTTCTGTTGGCATACTAAAAAGTTAGCTCCCTTCTTGAATTGAGAATCTAGAGGAGGAAGTAGCACAACGAAGAAGGAGATACGATAGGAAGAAAATGAGAGTGAAATGGGGGGTAAAGTTCAGCCCAAATCTTTGCAAGATTACAGTCTGGAGACCAGACAAGTGAATGGTTATAACTGAAATTAAGCTAACTATGAACATAAACTTTCCAAACTCTTATACATAGGCACAATGCAAGCATAACACCATGCCACATCTTTGTACCTGCTTCATTATACACAAACACAGTTCTATCTGCAAGAATAACACAACTCCTACTAGCAACACTTCTGTCCAGTGAGCACAATATAATCTCCCAGATATAGTCAGCAATTTACTCAGGAGTGTCCAGAAGAAATTCTTACCAAAATACATCTACAAATAGACTTTAAGAATTAGATCCATTCTTCTGTATTCCATCTGCCTACATGTTGTGAGAAATTCCTCAGTTGACCCCTAATAACACCTGGCCCCGTTCCCATAAGATATGATTTAATGTTACACCAGCCTCACCCTCAAACTTTCCATCTGTGTGTCAACACAATTGGGTCTGCCAGCCATGTTCTTTTTATGAAGACAAGCGACCCATCCACCCAGATGGATGCACGCTGGGTAAGGGAGCTATTAATAGCTGTGGGCTATGAGGCAGACAGCTCAAAGGCCTCAGGTGAGGAGGGTAAAATATATGGAAGTAGCAGCCCCCAGACTGAGGCAGCCCACCCTCTACCTCACTCACCTTCTCTTCCCCTCCCCCTTCATCCCTACACTTGAGCTGTCTAGCAAAACAAAACAAAACCAAAACCAAAAACCATTTACTGGAATGAACAACTTAAATTGGAAATGAGATAGAAAAGAACTGCTCAGGGCGCCTGGGTGGCTCAGTAAGTTAAAGCCTCTGCCTTCGGCTCAGGTCCTGGGATCGAGGCCCGCATCGGGCTCTTGCTCAGCGGGGAGCCTGCTTCCTCCTCTCTCTCTCGGCCTACTTGTGATCTCTGTCTGTCAAATAAATAAATAAAATCTTTTTTAAAAATTTATAAAAAAAAAAAAAAAGAAAGAAAAGAACTGCTCAGCGCTATCTACAGGATTCCAAAGTGACTTAATCTTCGACATTCTGAAAAGCAAGCTGTCCTTCCTATTCTCGGCTCTAATAAACATATGTGGAGCAACTACAATGCCCCAGGTATTATGTCGGGCATTTTCTCAGAAATGAGGAAACTGCAGTTCAGAAAGATCATGTTTTGAATAAGCCAGGGCTAAAAAAAAAAAAGTTAAAACAGGGGCGCCTGGGTGGCTTAGTTAAACATCTGCCTTTGGCTCTGGTCACAATCCCAGAGTCCTGGGATCAAGGCCCATATCTAGCTCCTTGCTCATCAGGGAATCTGCTTCTCCCTCTGCCTAACGCTCTCCCTGCTTGTACGCTCTCTTTCTCTCTGTCAAATAAATAAATAAAACCTTTTAAAAAATTAAAACACAAAAAAGCAAGTAAATGGCACAGCAAGGTTTCATGCCCCAGTCTTTTAATTACAGACCCAATATTCCTTAAACTACTTTACTACACATCCGTACTTGTCATTCAAAAGGACAAGACCAACAGCGTCAAAAAAGAATTATGTCAGAATCACAGAAAGCATAATGCCGAAGCCAAACTTCACCAACAAATACAACGTAATTTGGGAAGGACAGGTGAGTAGTTCTCCAAGATCTTACAGGGGCACAGACACTGTCTGCATGTCTGTCTTCAAAAAGTATTCAGAAAATGAAAGTAGCGTCAGAAACTTTTCCCAGGACTCACCAGATCATGGAATCCTGGATCATTTTCTTTGCTCATTTTCCTGGATCTCATCTCAATCCTTTTTCTACCTTCTGCTTTTTGAGAAAAAGGGTCTAGCTTCCAGAACTAGCAATCTTTCACTGAGAGCATGAGGGTCAGGAAGGGGCTAGAACTGCCAGGAGACAGGGCACTGGCCTCGGGGGTAGAATCACCACACAGCACCCAAGCCTCCACCTTTCTCTTGAAGCACCCTGGTCAGAGGACAAAGAGTAAAGAAAAAGGCACACTGAAAGACCCTCTTTCAATCCAGAAAACCTGACCAGTGTAGATAACTTGCCTTGTGCAGTGTGATACCGCCTAGTGTGGATGAGACAAAGAGAAGGGGAGGTTACCCAGAAGAAATCCCTTGTCCTCCTGTTCTTCTCAGATGCTGAAGGATTGTGGTTGTTCTGATCTTCAGCCTCCCCCACTTTCCTAGAAACCGGAGTTTGAAATGCACTTACAAATGGTTGGAAGAGAGTCTTCTGTGGTGTCTGGACATCCTGGCCTTGTTTAAACAAAGGTTCTGGGGCGCCTGGGTGGGTCAGTGGATTGAAGCCTCTGCCCTCAGCTCAGGTCATGATCCCAGGGTCCTGGGATCGAGCCCTGCATCGGGCTCTCTGCTCAGTGGGGAGCCTCCTTCCCTTCCTTTCTCTCTGCCTGCCTCTCTGCCTACTTGTGTTCTCTGTCTGTCAAATAAATAAATAAAATCTTTAAAAAAAAAAAAAGGGGGTCCTGACCTTCTTTTAACAATAAGCCTGAGTGTTATCAGCTTTTCTTCTTATTTTTACATATCTACAGGAATTCCTAAAGCAAGTGCTACACGGGTAGAAACAAGGAAGCTTAACTTCCGTCCTGGTACCGCCCCAAAAATTTGCTTTATAGAGGAGCGATGTGATTGCAAGACAGGCTCCCTAACATCTAGATAAGAATTACAGTAACACTACATGCCCCATCAGATTTTAAATATGATTACAGAGATTACGTTTTATTTCCTTTAAGGTGTTGTACAAATTCAAGACATTTTATTTTTATTATAAGGATCATTCTATTTTACATGTTCTTGATTCCATTATTCTCCATCTACCACATTTGAACCTCAAAAGCCGATAAATAACATATATATTTCAAATTAGATATTCTTCCACTGACTGTTTTCTGTTTCTGAGATCACTAATGAACAACAATTTCCCCAGCCCAGGATAAGGCTTCTCTATCAGGGAAAAGCCAAGGACACACAACTACCGCCCACGCCTAAACACAGAATCGCTTCTGTTCCATCTGCGTCCCCTTTCTCCTACCTGATGGACACACCAGAAGACGCCTGCTGGGGGCTTCTCTCAAACACCTCTCTGCTACTGTTGGCAGTCACAGTGTGTTTCCAAAGATCAGTCCCCCCACTCTGCTTGACTTTTCTTTTGGGGTGGTGGGGAGACTTCCGGCACTTTAAAAATCTTGGCAGTTTCCCCCATTAATGAGAAGCCCTTTGTTGCTCTGCCACTTCCCCAGCCTATCCTAGCACATTGCCCTCTGGCAGAGAGGAGAGCCACACTGAATAGGACAGAAGGAAGACATTTGTGAAAGACTGAAGGAACACATGTGCATGCGCACACACGCACACTTTTGTTGTTGGTGGTGGTGGTGGTGTTTTATTTCCTTATTTGAATTAAGTTATTGTTTATTGGAGGTTTATTTTCTTTTTTTTTTTTAATTTCTTTTCAGCGTAACAGAATTCATAGTTTTTGCACCACACCCAGTGCTCCATGCAATGTGTGCCCTCCACAATACCCACCACCAGGCTCCCCCAACCTCCCACCCCCCGCCCCTTCAAACCCTCAGGTTGTTTTTCAGAGTCCATAGTCTCTCATGGTTCATCTCCCCCCCAATTTCCCTCAACTCCCTTCTCCTCTCCATCTCCCCATGTCCTCCGTGTTATTTGTTATGCTCCGCAAATAAGTGAAACCATATGATAATTGACTCTCTCTGCTTGACTTATTTCACTCAGCATAATCTGTTCCAGTCCCGTCCATGTTGCTACAAAAGTTTCTCATAGTCTAATAAATGAGTCCCAGACCCAGGCAGGCAGAGAGAAAAATGGGCAGGGGATTTCACAATCAGGAAATCAGCTCAACAGCCATTTACCTCAAGGCCCTGTCATTCAGGATGTGTCCCTGTAATACATAGTATACATATAATACGTAATATATATAATACCTTCTATACATGGAAGGTAATCCTAAGTAAACAACAACAAAGGCCTGGCAAGATGAAAAAGATGCCTCTGGGAATGTCATTCTGCACTTCGAGGAGCAAACAGGAGAGTCCCTCTTCAGGAGTGGGCTGGCATGCCGCAGAGCTGAGCTTTCTGGAAATCATGAGACGTGGAATCAGCGTGGAATTCAGACGTGGAAAGAGCTGGTGCTATGATAACAGAGTCGGAGGTCTGAGGTCCTAGCCTGGCTTGGCAGGGTATTCATCAAGCATCCAGAGGCATAACACCAGAACTTGCCCTGCCTTCCCTTCCTCATTTAGGGAGCAGGACGCCTCTTTCTCTCCTGAGGGCACTGAAGAGCCACAGAGAGCAGCAAGAAATGAATCCCACCAGTAAAGGGGCAGGGCAACCAGCAAGTCCCCTCAAGCAGCTGTACTGCCTTGCCTTTCAAATTCTGAAGACTCCTTCAGACTGGCATCTTCTGACCCATATCACAGAAGCCTCAGAAACTCTCAAGTTTCATTCCTATCCCTACCCTGCCTATAATCCCCTGTGGGATAGTGGTAAGAGAAGGAGATTTGGAATCGGACAAATAGAATTTGAATCTCAGGTCCACCATTCATCATAACTGCATATAAGTCATTCTCACCTTTCTGAGCCTGTTTTTCCACTTGTAAGTAGAGACCATAATATCTATCTGTCAAGGCATTTGAAAGCTCTGCGGGGTACTTTATGTAGAAAACTTAGTATAGTGCCCGACCCATGACAGTCAAAAGTCGCAGTCTCTCCCCCCTTCCTCCCTCCTTCACCTACCGCCCAGGCTGGGAGGGAGTCACATAGCTGTACCAATCAGTAAGCATCTATAACTCTGAATAAGAAAACAAAACACCTATTATCAAAACATTTATATATGTGGATCTTGGAAGAGATTGTGATGATTATGAATCCCATAATTATGATTTCTATTACCACTGAAAAAAGGGACTGTTTCCCAGGAGATACTAAATTACAGCTAGGTTGAGAACTATTAAGATTGATTATCATTATGTGGATTATGCATAATATGCATATTAAGGTTACTCGTTTGGCAATAATAATTTCCATCCTTACTTCATTCCTATGCAAAATTAAATTTTAGTTGTAAAAATGATTATATGTTTTAAGAAACAAAAAATAACAGTGTAAGTTATATTGGATTGGTGAGGACTTGATAAGTCTAAGAGAAGACTCCTAGGGCACCTGTGGCTCAGTTGGTTGAGCGCCCGAGTTGGGATTTCAGCTCCAGTCGTGACCCCCCCATGGGATTGAGCCCCCACTAGGCTCTAGGCTCAGCCCAGAGTCCATTTGTCTTTCTCCCTTCCCCTGCTTGTGTGCTCGCTCTCTCTCAAATAAATATTTTTAAATAGAGAGAGAGAGAGAGAGAAGACACCTTCCAATAGGGAAAAAAACTCACAAAGAAAGGATCAACCAATGAATAAAAACAAGGAACTTCTATATAACTTAGTAACTATAGTAAGAAAATTACTAAGATGACAATAAATAAATGGTCATGAAAAGTGAAAAACAAAAGAAAATCAACACACCAAACTAAAATGTTAATATTTAACAAATATGGAAGAAGGGTATAATGTAAGATCAGAGATGTTTACCTTAACTAGTAATTGAATAATACACATTCAAGTAAAAACAAGATGCAAATATTTTTGCCTACCCACTTAAGAAGAAAAAAATGAAAGAGAATTATGATACTCTCAAGAACCATAGGGAATCTAAATTTCTACACTTATGGAAACAAATTTGGCAACGTGTAAGAAAAGAGCCTTAATGACATTCATAATTTTGACCCAGGAATTTCTCTCCCAAGAGTCAATTATAAAAGGGGATTTTTTTAAGATTTTATTTTTAAGTAATCTCTACATCCAATGTGGGGCTCAAACTCACAACCCTAAGACCAAGAGTCACACATTCCACCAGCTGAGCCAGCCAGGCATCCCTTAAGAGGATTTTTTTTTTAATGGAAGATGCATCTGAGCATGCAAAAAAAATTATTGTACTGTTACTTATTTCTTTTGAAAGCAGAAATAGGCATGTGCTTCAAAATAATCCCAGGATTTAAGCAATGGAAGTGTGCAGAGATAAATATGAAACATGATTGGCCAGGTGTTGAAAATCATTAAATTTGAGTTATTAATACATAGGTAGTCATCCTACCATCCTACCTATTTGCTTTTGTATAATTTTGAAATTTTCCACAATAAAAAAATTAAAAGTAGAAATAAAAATTTCATCAAGAAGAGTATGATGGCTCATTTTATGTGTCAGCTTGGCTAGGCCATGGTACCAAGATAATTCATCAAACATTATTGATCTTTCTGTGAAGGAATTTGTTAAATGAGATTAACATTTAAGTCAGTGAAATTTGAGTAAAGGAGATTACCCTCCAGAATATGGGTATGCCTCACCCAATCAGTTGAAGGTCTTAATAGAAAAAAGGCTGACCTCCTCAAAAGAGGAGGAAATTTTGCCAGCACACTGCACTTAAACTGCATATCTTCATTGTGTCTCCAGCCTGCTCACCCACCCTGAAGATTTTGGACTTGCCAACTATCCACAAAGTCTTTAAAATAAATCTCAATGGATGGTAGATACATGGACAGATGACATACAAATGTTCTCTTCATTCTATTTTTTCTGGAAAACCCTAACGAATACAAAGAGGGCTGTCAAATTTTTATATAATTGTACAATGGACTACTATAAATATATTAATTTTATGTTCAAGTTCACTAATTTTATGCTCAATTTTATATTCAGCTGAAGTTTTTAATAAATGGCTTTTTTATGTTAGTAGGTAAAGTAATGTAGTCAGATTTAAAATTTATCAGGCCCTAGTTTAATAAAGTTCTAAATTGGCAGCCATGTTTTAACATTATCTCTGGGGGCGCCTGGGTGACTCAGTGGGTTAAGCCTCTGCCTTCGGCTCGGGTCGTGATCTCAGGGTCCTGGGATCGAGCCCCGGCATCGGGCTCTCTGCTCGGCAGGGAGCCTGCTTCCTCCTCTCTCTCTCTGCCTGCCTCTCTGCCTACTTGTGATCTCTCTCTGTCAAATAAATAAAAAAATATTAAAAAAAAAACATTATCTCTGTCTCTCTCTCTGACTCTGTCATTTTGGGCAAGTTTTATCACACCCCTGGGTTTTAAGTTCTAATCCATAAAATAATGGATCATAATCCTTGAACTGCCTAATCAGAGACGTTCTGGCAAGACAAATAAGATAAAATATACAACAGGACTTAAAATTTTAGACTAAAAGAAAGTTATGGAGTTCAGAGGTCTAAGGTAGAATTACCGTGTTCCCCCTTCCCCCTGCCCCCACATGCCTAGGGCCCTTTCTTCTTAAATATCCTTGCAGCCCACAGTTAGAACTTTTCGATAGTAAATGATTGGGAAATAGAGTTAAGCTGCTGTTAAGGCTTGGTGTTTCAGAGATTTCAGGCCAATTCTACTCATTGTTCCATCATTTGTTGATCATACTTTTTCTTCTCTCATATATTGATATCAATAATTTTTAGGAAGACAGATTAATGCAGATATGAGATGCCCTTTGGAGAAAAACCTGGGATCATATAAACATTAAATAATACTATTTCTATACTAGCATGTATATATACTAGCAAGTATAATGAGGCTCTGGCATTAATCTTCACCTTGGCTTCAGCTGCCTTCTGCCCTAGAACTGGTCATATTTTCCTCACCTAGATTATTTCTTAATAGAAAGTTCTAGGAGAAATATAGCATAACAAATAACATGGAGTACATGGGGAGATGGCGAGGAAAAGGGAGTTGAGGGAAATTGGAAGGAGAGATGAACCATGAAAGACTGAAAAACAACCTGAGGGTTTTGAAGGGATGGGGGGTGGGAAGTTGGGGGAGCCAGGTGGTGGGATCATGGAGGGCACATATTACATGGAGCACTGGGTGTGGTGCATAAACAATGAATTCTGTTATGCTGAAAATAAATAAATAAATATATAAATAAATATATGTATATATAGAAATATATTTATATATATATTTATATATAGAAAAAAAATATATATATATAGAAAGCATCCTCAGGGCACCTGGGTGGCTCAGTTGGTTAAGCATCTGCCTTCAGCACAGGTAATGATCCTAGAGTCCTGGGATTGAGCCTCACATAGGGCTTTCTGTTCAGCAGGGATTTTGCTTCTCTCTCTCCCTCTCCCTCTGCCTCTGTGTATGAGTGCTCTCTTCCTCTCAAATAAATGGATAAAATATTAAAAAAAAAAAAGGATCCTCTGCTCATACTGGCAAAGGGGATACGAGATCTCAGTTACCACCCTGGGTTAGCCCCATCTTGTGTGTGACCTTACGTAAGCCAATTAACATCTCTTTGTCAGAGGTTTGTATATAAAGCGTCATGAAACATATAAAGTAAAAATAAACGGCATTAGAATTATTTATTCAGTATCCAAGAAATCAAAATTATGATCTGAAGCTATGTAACATATATTCACATAGAAGAGAATTCAGAAGTGTAAAACCAAAGGAAAGATGGACAAGAGTTTTTCTCTATCCTTTTAAGTAAGAAATCTAATACCTTCTACCATCCCCCTCAAAATGGCTGCATAATCTAGTCCTTCTTTGCTACATGTTGACAGAAAGAATCAGATCTACAGAAAAGTTAGGAAGAGTAAATGCACCCTACAAGGATACAGAAAGCAGTTTAGGGGCACCTGGTTGGCTAAGATGGTCGGGCGAATGCCTTCAGCTCAGGTCATGATCTCCAGGTCCTGGGATCGAGCCCCATGTCCGTCTCCTGGCTGGCTCAGTGTGGAGCCTGCTTCTGCCTTTCTCTGTTTCTCTCAAATGAATAAATAAAAGCTTTAAAAAAAATAAATTTCAACAAAAAGCAGTTTAATACAAGGGGACGTGAATATTGTTAGAAATACTTGACACAGTCTTGGCTTCTTGACTGTCTTGGGAATAAAAATGTGGCAGTGGCATGAACTTTAAAGATTTGCTGAGCTTGGGTGGCTCAGTCCGCTAAGCATCCAACTCATGATTTCGGCTCAGCTCGTGATCTTAGGGTTATGAAATCGAGTCCCACAACAGGCTCTGCACTCAGCACAGAGTCTGCTTGAGATTCTCTCTCCTTCCCTCTCTCTCTGCCCCTCCCCCCACATTCTAAATAAATAAATAAATAGATAAAATCTTGAAACAGCTGTTTGATTTTATTTTGTAATGAAAGAGGTAACAAGATCCCAGTAGAGACAGGAAGGGAAGAACAAAGATCCTAAGTTTATTATCTAAATCCAGAGGAAAACCCTCAAAATTTTTGCCTAATATTTATCTACATTGAACAACAAACATTTTTAAAGTACTTTTCACCATGCCTTGCTTGGATTCCCTCCTCTAAATGTCTCTCCTAACACAGTTTTAGATATCATGAGTTGGATGCTTAGCGGACTGAGCCACCCAGGCTCGGCAAATCTTTAAAGTTCGTGCCACTGCCACATTTTTATTCCCAAGACAGTCAAGAAGCCAAGACTGTCAAGTATTTCTAACAATATTCACTTCCCCTTTCAGGACCCAGGAAAAGTTAAATATAGATACTGTATCCTGGACCCATACTGTCTCTCCTTCCTCTCCCACTAAACTGGGTTTCTTTCCATGAGTCAACACGGAGCAGCGTTCAAACAATAAACCAAGTGAAACCATCTGCTTTGGACTCTGCCCTGCTGTGCCCCTCCTTAACTGTCATTTATGGGTTATCACAGCTTCCTGCTCCAGCCTAGTGCATTTGATGGCATGTAGATACAATGACAAACGTTCATCTAGTGCTCCCTGTGTGTTAGGTACTGTTCTAAGCACTTTACATACAGATGAAGGAACTGGATCACAGAAAGATTAAGTAACTTGCTCCAGATCACACAGCTAGTAACAGGGATTTGGAATTTCCAGGTTATGTGGCTTTGGAATTTGTTTTCTTACATTATGCCATCTTTCTAGCAGAGCCTTGAAAATCTTTGCTCTTTTCTTTTCTCTCTTGCGCTCTCTCTCTCTCTCTCTCTCTTTGCAAAATTAGAATTACCTTCAATGTTGCTTTCTTTTTGACCAAGATATATTTCACATACCATAAAACTCATCATTCTTAAAGTATACAATTCAGTGGTTTTTATGTTCACAAAGTTGTACAACCATCACTGCTTTGTAAATTTAGAATATTTTCATCATCCCCCAAAAGAAATCTCTACCAATAGCAGTCACATCCCGATGCCCACTCCCCCAGCCCCTGGCAATCACTCATCTACTTGCTGTCTCTGTGGTTGTGCCTATTTTGAACATTTCATATGAACCGAATCATCCATTCTGTAGCTTTGTGTCTGGTTCCTTCCACTTACCATGTTTTTAAGGTCACCCATTGTATTAGGGTTCTCTGGAGAGTAGAACCAATAAGATATATAGATGTAGATAGATAGATATACATGGATATGCAGATATGTAAGAGGAGATTTATTATAGGAATTGGCTCATGAAGTTATGCAGGCCAAGTAGTCCCACAGTCTGCTGTGTGCAAGCTGGAAAGTCAGGAAAGCTGGTGGTACAATTCAGTATGAGGCTGAAGTTCTGAGAACTGGGGGCCACTGGTGTAAGTCCCAGAGCACGAAGGCCAGAAAACCAGGAGCTCCAGTGTTGGAGGGCAGGACAAGACAGAAGTCCCATCTCAAGAGAGAGAAAGTCACCCTTTCTCCCACCATATTTTCCCCAAATATGATGATGCCCACCCACACTGGTGAGGGCAGGTCTTTACTCAGTCCACTGATTCAAATGCTAATCCTTTCCAGAAACATTCTCACAGAGACACCCAGAAATAATGTTTCCCAGCTATCTAGACATTCAACAGCCCAGTCAAATAGACATATAAAATTAACCACCACAGTCTGGGTCTGAGAAGTTTTCTTCTTGTGCACACCTGATGCCACACTCTCTCAACCTGTCTCTCTCTCTCTCTCCCTTTTCTCTCCCTGCAGAAAGGGCTCCTTCCCCTACGCAGCATGGCAACTTTTCTCTCCCCCAATTCAGTTCCACACACCTCACACCTGCCACATCGTCTCCCTCCACCACAGAAATCCTTCTTCCAATCCTCAGGTGGGTTTCCTGGGTGTTCCAAATGGCCGGACCTCAGTACTGCTGTGTTGAGGGATGAGGAAAGCCCCAGGTCACCCTACTTCCCCACCATCTGAACTCCACCTCTGTATCTATAAATCAGTATGTAACTATACTGTATCCATGCTGTAACTATAAATCAGTACTTCATTCTTTCTTGTGGCTGAAGAATGGTTTTAGTTCTCACATTTGGGACTTAAGCGAAGACTTCTATTGTGTGTCTTAAAGCTCCACCTGGTTCTCTTTCGCTACCATTTTCCACCCTTCATAAGGCCAGCTGGAAATTTGACCCCTGTCATTCAGTTAAGTTTTGTAGGAGTGAGGATAAGGAAAAGGTTACTAGTTTTTAGAATTCCTAATGTGCACATTCTTCTGCCTGCTGGATCTTGGATTGTGTATATGTCTGGACCAGCCTGTGGAAATCTACGCCCTACGTGTCCAAGGTTGAAGACTAGAGACTTTACATTCCAGCTGTGTTTTCATTGCAGGCACTACAGGGCTTTAAGAATACTCTAGTGGATACTTTATTTCCTTCTTCTTCCTCTGCCAGAACTCATTTTGACTCATAATAAGACATCAGCCCCCCTGAACAACTAAAGGAACCAAGCATTGAAACCTGTAGGAAGAGACCACAGAGGTAGGAAGCAGGACAGCTGCAGACCAGACTGGCTGGATTTGTGGAATTTGCTTACAAATCTGATGAAAAACAAGGCTATAAAGATAAATATTTAGCATTTTCTTAGCCTTCCTCCTCCTTCCTTGAACCATAAGCAAGCTTGTCACCTCTACTACTCAGCTCAACAAGCCCTTTCCTGCTGCCTTAGCCTCTGACCAGCCAGAAGGAGCACTACACTGGGGCCCCAACTGAGCATGGGGGCAAGAGCCAACAGGAGCTTTTCTTGCCTGGGCCAAGCCAGATGCAACTGACTTAAGAGGGACTTTGGAGAAGTTGACCCAAAGGATACAAAAGGGGGCACGCGCGGGGTGGGGGGGGGGGGGTTTGACATAGGGACGGCCCTGATAGCTGAGTACCGTCAGAAAAATGTGCCTGGGGGGGAGGGGCACCTGGGTGGCTCAGTCAGTTAAGCATCTCCCTTGAGCTCAGGTCATGATCCCAGGGTTCTGGGATCGAGTCCTGCACTGGGCTCCCTGCTCGGTGGGGACCTGGCTTCTCCCTTTCTCTCTACCCTTCCTCCTGCCCTGCTCATCTCTCTCTCTCTCTCTCTTAAATAAATACATTTTTAAATAAATTCAAATAAATTTTTAAAATATTTTCAAAAAAGAGAAAAGAAAAACGTGCTTAGGATCAATTTCTCCAAACTCCAATTATCACCTTTCACAAATGTTTTCCATCATTCAGTTAACAGCATAATATGAATATAACATACATTTTGTCTCCTGAAGTTCTTCAACACAACACTCTGCATCTACCCAGCATAGTATATTTGCTTAAATTGTTCAAAATTGTTGAGACAAAAGTTAATAATTCTGAAGCTTTCTCCAGAAAGCAAACTGGCTTAAAATATGAGTATTATATGTTCATTATTGAGATTTACCTATGGCCATAACATATATTTTGAAACAGTTTTTTCTTAACCTTTAGCTTCTGCTACAATTTGTTCTTAGTAGAATTCTAACATAGCCTAGAATTATGTGCATATAAGTTTAATTTAGGCCAGTGTTCTAGAAATAGCACCATAATTCTGTCTTTTGTTACCTCACAATGTTAAAAACCACTGCTAAATATATACAAATGGGACAGTTTACTATGAGGGGCTATAGGAGGTTAACAGCTACAGCAGGAAAATTAAAACGGGCTTCCTTTTCATTTATAATTCTTGCAACTGCAAGTTGCAAATCTACAACTGCAGATTTGAAAAATGTCATCACTATCTTCAAGTTGATTTGACCACGGCCATTATTAAAAATTAGCTATATATATATAGGTTAGATGGCTACTGCCAGAAAGATTGTAATTACAACTGAGGAAACAGATTGAGTTACGGGGTGGAGACAATTCTTAGAAGTTGGGACATGACAGAGACTGATGAGGGCTAAAGAAGGCAGGAGCATGGGGAAATCCTTCTGTTCCGTGAAAACTCACCCTTCCAAAGTCACATTCACTGGGATCTACCTTGCCCAGCTCGGCGGGTGTTCTAGGCAGGAACAAGTCGTGAAGGCTACCTGAGCTGAGGAGGTAAGAGTAGTAAGCTCAGGAAAAGAGGCTGAAGTCAAGGGATGGGTGGGAACCCCTTCACTCCACCCCCACTTTCTTTTCTTCCCCAGAGGTGACTGTCTCCCCAACTAAATTCTAACCTATCCCCTCATTATTATCCTGGTGGAAACTGAGAGAAATGGTGAGAAATTCAAAAATAAAAGACTCATTTTTTTAAACCCAGGAAGATTCCCCTGAGGCTTCCCAGTCTATATTAACCCTTCATTCGCTAAAGGGTTGGGGGAAATAGGAGATAATGAATGACACTGAGGTAAATCATAAAAAAGTGAGCACGAAAAGAGTGCCAGAGCTTAAAACAGATTTCAGTTCCCTGCACTCGGGACCAGACTCTTTACACCCTACACGGATGTTGGTGCGAGTAGCTGCTACATGGGTGGGTGGGTGTGCACTCATTCCCTTCTACTTTCATTTTCCCTGTGAGAAACTGTGTCAAAAAAAAAAAAAAAACTGTGTCCAAGAGATGATATGCTAATATAGAGCACTGAGTACCCAAGCTGCTTACTCAGTGCTTAATTGGTTTGCCTGTTGTTATCTGTTTCTTCCCAACCAGCTGGTAATTTCCTGGAGGGCATGGTCAGCTTCTTTAGGCCGTTCATTAGCACAGCCCAGAAGCGGGCAGAGGGCATCTGAAGTCAGAAGTATGGTGGGGAATTGAGACTGGCTAAACCTAGGCTGGTTGGGAAGGCCAAGAATAAAGTGAGAGAGAGACACCTTCATGAGAACAAGAATTTCAGGCCTTCGTCTACTATCTTTCTTCATTACTGTATCCTTCCCACCTAGACCAGCGTATAACACATACCAAAATTCATATGTTTGTTTAATGAAAAAAAATTGCTAACTTCACCTATAACACTGGGGGGCTCCTGGGTAGATCAGTCAGTTAAGAGTCCGACTCTTGGGGCACCTGGGTGGCTCAGTGGGTTGAGCCTCTGCCTTCGGCTCAGGTCATGATCCCAGAGTCCTGGGATCAAGCCCCACATCGGGCTCTCTGCTCATCGGGGAGCCTGCTTCCCTCCGCCCCTCTCTCTGCCTGCCTCTCTGCCTACTTGTGATCTCTGTCTGTCAAATCAATAAATAAAATCTTAAAAAAAAAAAAAAGTCTGACTCTTGATTTCAGCTCAGGTCACGATCTCAGGGTTGTGGGATCAAGCCCCTCATCAGGCAGCCCACTTGGGAGAGAGTACACCTGGATTCTCTCTCTCCCTCAGCACTCCCCTCTCACTCTGTCTCTCTAAAATAAATAAATAAATCTTTAACAAATTAAAAAATAAAAATATCACTGGATCCAAAAGAAATTTTTATAGAAAAATAACCTACACAAATAAATTGGGTATAAAGAATTTAATTGTAATGCTAAAATTACAGTAGGGCTGGGAAGTGGTTTCTAACAGTGTTATATAGGAAGTATCAGGGTGCCCAGCTCTCTGCTCAATGGGAACACATCTTTAGTTCTATCATTAGGCAGGATACGGGTTGTCTCTGTAACAGGGATATATAGTTCTCTGCTACACATAGCAAGCAAAACATCGATCCCCCAGAGTGAAAATAGGACAATAAACCCAATAAAGAGAACCCAGTCATTGAAAGCTCAGTGTGGCTAGCAGGTAACAGCCATCAAAGACATCTATGTCCAATTCTCCAGAACTATGAATATGTTAGTTGTTTTTTTCTAAAGATTTTATTTATTGATTTGACAGAGAGAGATCACAAGTAGGCAGAGAGGCAGGCAGAGAGAGAGGGGGAAGCAGGCTCCCTGCTGAGCAGAGAGCCCGATTCGGGGGCTCAATCCCAGGACCCTGGGACCATGACCCGAGCCGAAGGCAGAGGCTTTAACCCACTGAGCCACCCAGGAGCCCCAATATGTTAGTTTTTTAAGAGTGTCAAAATAGCAAAAGGGAATAGAGATTGCAGACAGAATTAGGCAACTGACCTTGAAACAGGGTGATTATTCTGGGTTATCCAGTGAGTCTGATGTCACCACAAAGACCCTGAATGTGGAAGAAAAAGGCACAGGTGTCACTGCCGGCATAGGGAATGTGAGAATGACTTGAAATGGCTTTGCAGGTGGAAGCATCACAAGCCAAGGAATGCAAGCAGTCTTTAGAAGCTGAAGAAAGGCAAGGAAAAGGCCTCTGACCCTCCCTCTGCCCTCCAGAAGGAATGCAGGCCTGTCTACCCACTTGAGACTTTTGACTTCCAGAACTGTGAGATAAAAATCTGGGTTGGTTGAAACCAACAAATGTGTGCTGATTCCTTACAGGAACAATAGGAAACTAACCTGCTTGGGGCACCTGGGTGGCTCCATCGGTTAAGCATCTGACTCTTGATTTGGGGCTCAGGTCTTGATGTCAGGGTCGCAGGATCGAGCCCGGTGTCAGGCTTCCTGCTTAAAATTCTCTCTCTCCTTCTTCCTCTCCCTCTGCCCTGCCCTTCCCCTCACCCCACCCTCTGCTCAGCCCACATACTCTCTCTTCTTTAAAAAATAAAATTTAAAAAGGAAACTAACACGCTCAGTTGAAAACAGAGCTGCAGAATCACAAAACTCCACAGAGGAGTTTGGAGCACATGCCTGCAGGAGCTGGCTGGGAAAGGTGGGAAAAAAAGTTTCTGCAGAAGACACCTGAAATAGATGCACTCAACTAACTTTGAATGTGCATATAATTCAAGAATGAGGAACTGTTATGGGTTGAAATGTGCCACCCCAAAATTCAGATGTTGAAGTCCTAGCTTCCAGAACCACAGAATGTGACGTTATTTGGAAATAGTCTTGGCAGAGGTAATTGAGATAAAAGGAGGTCATTCAAGGGGGCCCTAATCCAGGATAACTAGTATCCTGTTAAAAGGAGGAAATTTGGGGCGCCTGGGTGGCTCAGTGGGAAAAGCCTCTGCCTTCGGCTCAGGTCATGATCCCAGCATCCTGGGATCGAGCCCCGCATCGGGCTCTCTGCTCAGCGGGGAGCCTGCTTCTTTCTCTCTCTCTGCCTGCCTCTCTGCCTACTTGTGATCTCTATCTATCAAATAAATAAATAAAATCTTTTTTAAAAAAAGAAGGAGGAAATTTGAAGACACATATGCAGGAGGGAAGCCGTACGAACAAAAAGACAGCCACCTACAAACCAAAGAAAAAGGCCTGGGACAGATCTTTCCCTCCCAGTGCTCAGAAAGAACCATCCCTTCCAACAGCTTGATTTCAGACTTCTAGCCTCCAGAACTATGAGACACTAAATTTCTGTTGCTCAAGCCACTCAGCTTGTGGTACCTCATTAGAGCAGCCCCAGCAAACTAATACAGTGATAAAAGAGTGTATAATTCTCACTGAAGCAAAACAGGTGTGTGCAGTCCTACTGAATTTCGTTTCCTCATGCTTCACAGATACTGTGTTTTCTATAAGTTACAGGTTTGTGGCAACCTTGCATTTTTTTTTCAACATTTGCTCACCTTGTGTTTCTGTGTCACATTTTGGTTATTCTCACAACATTTTAAACTTTTTAAATTATTATTTTATTTGTTACCGTGGTCTGCAATCAGTGATTAGGACTTGATGAAAGCTCAGATAATAGTTAAACATGTTTTTAGCAGTAAAGTATTTTTTAAAAGACTTATTTCCTTATATTACAAGGGGGAGGGAAAGAGTCTTTTTTTTTTAAAGAATTCATTTTTTTATTGTTTTAAGATTTTATTTATTTGTTTGTCAGAGAGAGAAAGAGAGAGCTCACAAGCTGGGGGAGCAGCAGGCAGAGGCAGAAGCAGGCTCCGTGATAAGCAAGGACCCCGATGTGGGACTCTATCCCAGGACCCTGGGATCATGACCTGAGCCGAAGGCAGATGCTTAACCGACTAAGCCACCCAGGTGCCCCAAGATTTTATTTATTTCTTTGAGAGAGAGAGAGAGAGCATACATATGAGAGAGAGAGAGCATGAGCAGTGGGAAGGGGTAGAGAGAGAGGGATAGACAGATTCCCTTCTTGGCGGGGAGCATGAGGCAGGGCTGGATCCCCATCCAAGGACCCCAGGATCACAACCTGAGCCCAAGGCAGATGCTTGACCCTCTGAGCCACCCAGGCACCCCTAGAGAAAGAAAGTGTTTTTTTTTTAATAGTGATAATTTTTTTTTTTTAGATTTTATTTACTTATTTGAGAGAGAGACAGAGAGACAGAGATTGTGACAGAGATAATGAGAGAGAGCACAGGTGGGGAGGAGAGGGAGAAAGCAGGCTCCCGGCTGAACAGGAAGCCTGATATGGGACTGGATCCTAGGACCTGGGAATCATGACCAAGCCAAAGGCAGGTTCCCAAGTGATTGAGCCACCCAGATGCCCCTGATAATTTTTTTTTTATTTTATTTATTGTCAAGGAGAGAGAAGGATCACAAGCAGGGGGAGCAGCGGGCAGAGGGAGAAGCAGGCTCCCACCTGAGGGACTCTGAGATCATGACCTGAGCTGAAGGCAGACACTTAACCATCTGAGCCACCCAGGGGTCCAGGAAAGAAGCCTTAAGCAGACTCCACGCTGAGTACGGAGCCTGGTACTGGGCTCTATTTCAAGACTCTGAGATCATGATCTGAGTGGAAGACAAGAGCCTGGCACTTTCAACAACCATAAAAAAACACAGTGTCTTTGCAGCACAAGAAAGCAAAATGCAACCAACTGACGCCTGAGCAATAAGGTATTCTGATAAAGGGATGCACCTTTTTTTATTTTACACATAATGTTATCACACAGTTAATGGACTACAGTACAGTATAAACATAACTTTTGTTTGCACAGGAATCAAACATTTCATTTGACTCCCTCTGTTACAATATTCACTTTATTTCAGTGGTCTGAGACCAAACCCGCAAAATCTCTAAAGTCTGCCTGTACAGTTGACCCTTCAACAATGCAGGGTTGAGGGACACCGATTACCCGAGCAGTAGCAAATAAGCATATAACTTTTGATTCCCCCAAAACTTAACTGCTAATAGCCTGTTGACCGGAAGCCTTACCAATAACATAAACCATCGAGCAACACTAACTTTGTAGATTATATGTATTACATACTATATTCTGATAATAGAGTAAGCTAGAGAAAACGCTTAAAAATCCTAAGGAAGAGAACATGCATTTACAGTGCTGTTCTGAATTTATTTTTAAAAATCCATATATAAGTGGACCCACACAACTCAAATCCAGGTTGTTCATAGGGCACCTGCTCCTCTCACTAGAAACCGGGCTGGCCCCTTGCAGGGGTGAGGAGTGCTGAGGAGGTTCAGTCAAGTGGAGGGTACCTCCAGATGCATTTCAGTGTGTGTGTGCTGCACCCTACAAGAGCTCTAGTGCTTGATTTCCACAACTGCTGATGGCTCTCATGAACTAGCAGGAAGAAAGCTTTGTCTGAAATGTATGAGAAACTCACATGGCTAGTGGATTCCTAACAGAATGAGTCCATGGTCACCGAAATGAAAGGGAAGGAAAGGAGACAAAATGGGGACCAGGTTGACGGATAGGGAGAAGGGAAAGAGACACAGAAAAAGAGAAGACAAATTACGGAAATTCGGTCACCAACAGTATATTATACTGTATAGTCATATATACATAAAAGTCAAAACCCACAAGATGTTCCTTCCAAAGAAATACATGTTCATTCACCTGATGACTATTGTTCGTTCACATAAAATTGGAACCTCCCTTCACAGCCGTCCCACTCTGGGCCTCCCTCTTTTCTTCCCACACGCCCAGGTCCACCCCTCGCTGCATCACTGGCATCCAGCTCCCACCCTTCCTGCCCCCCAATCCCCGTCCACTACCGTGTCCCTTCTCCGGCCGCTCTGCTCTCAGATGCAACTGGCCCAGCCAGAGGGGGAAAAAAATGATCAGTTTGGGTACGACAAGGTGTGCCAGCCTCAAGGAAATGCTTTTCAGTCCCTCCTTCCCACTGGTGGGGCGTGGCTGCCAGCAAAGGATGGAGTCTGGGCGGGCTCCCCACAAAGGGAAGTCCGTGGGCACTGAGGTTTCCGGGACTCACCACACACTAGCCAACAGGAAACCTCTGCTGAAACTGTAAAAGCTGCACTTGTTACTGATCTTACTGAGTTCCTCCTCTAGTGATTGCTGCATGCCCTCAGGAGACGGCAGTCCTGGTGAAAAACGGGGAGTCATTATAAAGCGCAACAGCGCCACCTCATGTCCGACCTTGTAGCAGCAGCCTTCATGGGTGCTCTGAGAGGTCCCTAGTAGATCAGGATTTAGCTGGATGAGTCCTCTCCTGAAATAAGGGCAACCTCAAGCCTTTGCTGGGGAATCGCTAAGGAATAATTGGAAATAAAAGTATCAGTAGTAGGTAACCAGTCATTAGCATATACTTTCTAAATACATTCTGGGCTCTCCTCTAGGGATATAGCATAAACGAAAGTAGTTATATTACCTGCCCACATGGAATTTACAATCAGAGGAAACACGAAAGAAAACACATGGCTGAAAGAATTCCAAAGCAGATACCCAACACTTAATACAAATTCTCTTAAAGAAATGCGGGTCACAGATACCTTAAATAGGTGACCAGTTTGCTCAGCACTGATAGCATACCAAACAGAAAGAAGCACCTATTTAAAACAGAAAGACTTTAGGTACAATATAATGTGGAGTATTTCTCTAGAAGCTTCTCTATGGAAATTTTTCTTCCTTCAGAGCTCTTTTAAAATCGGATAAACTGTACTAAAGGTCACTGAACTGTACATTTAAAATGGTTAATGGGTAACTTTATGGTATATGAATATTACATTAATTTTCTTTAGATAAAAAGGATGGAATCTCATCAGCCAACACTTCTCCCCATCCTTTAGGTCATGATTGATTTTAAAAACCCGACTGAACTGATCTGAGCAATATTATTATTGCTATTATTATTATTACTATTAGATATTGCGCAGTCTCGGATTCTGCTTTCCCAAGCATCGGAATCTCCTGAGGCAGAGGCTGTAGATGGTTCATATTTTTAATTTGTGCAGCACCCTACTAGACTGCTATATCCCCATTCTAATTTACAAAATTTTATTTAAAAATCCCATTACTGTGAAGGAACCATTACAGTGATAAAAGTTATAACCTCTAGGACATAGGGATTTTTTTAAAGGCAAAATACAACAAAGTGAAAGAGGCCAGAATTCACTCTCCAATTTTATTGAGCAATTCAAACAAAAGATGGAAATTCTTTAACTTTCTGAGATAGAGAAAATTCTGGAAATAGTGACACTCAGACACAGAAACACCTAAGTACGTTCTAGATATAGTGCTAGTTAAGATATAAACAAGAGGTCCCACGCTTATACTCATGAATAAATAAAGTGACTAGATATCTGTTATTTCTTTTGTACTCTCCAAGTGTTCATTCCCCTTATAATTTCAATTATTGCCTCTTTCTCAAATGTCTGGCCCTCTGACTCATTTTCAGCAATGCTCCCCTCCAGCCATTCCTGTCAGCTGGTTATTTCTGCATCGCAATTAATTCATTAAGTGTTGGTTTCAGTGCTCATTATCTGCGTTGCTCAAGTAAAGTGTTGAATGGTAGGAATTCACCCTGAAATACCCACAGGGACCTCTCCATCCTGCAGTTTACTCCAGACAAGACTTTGCTAGATTCTGCTCTCCTCGGAACTCCGGCAACAGCCATCCATCCCGGTGTTACTTAGCACATTCTCTCTTGTACGATTCCTGCAATTGTGAGGGATCCCCACTTGCAATCTGGTGCGGTGGATACTCCTGAAATCAATTTATAGGAGGCCTGGAGAAACCCCCGGGGAAATCATTAATCATAAGAAGAAAAGAGACTCGGGGCGGGACTTACAACTGAAGGAGACTGGAACAGTAACCGGTAGAGTTACTGCACAAAGCAACAACAGACGGCATTAGACCTTGGGTAGCATTGCTTTGGAACTGTTTCAAAGGCATTTAACATAGACGTGAGGCAGACAGATTTTAGACTTAGTCTGAAAAGGCAGCCCAGCTTCACCACAGGAGGGCGGCAGGGAGCTGAAGGCTTACACAGGGAAACAGAGCAATCCTGGTGGGAGGCTGGAAATGGAGTCAGCCCTAGAGCCCCAGTCCCAATGCCTGGCACCTAACTGGGGCTCCTCAGGCCTCAAGAGGACAGCAGACATCAGCAGGGTGAATCTAAGGCAGAGAAGGAAACTGGGAGACTCCATGTTGGAGCCGGGATTTGATTGGTGAAAATTTATGAGGTATTCCGCTGCCCTGAGGGCTCCCAGGGCCAGCTGAGGAACTGCTTTTTGAAATAATACTGAGGTCTTGCAGCTAATTAAAGACAAAGACAAAAGAACATGTGCTCTCCCTGTCAGTCTGGCCTCACATTTAACCTAGGTTGCTATGTCCTAGGGAATGTGGATTATGTGTATTTAACTTTGCATGTATACATTGTTTCTTCTTCTGTTGCTGAGGTAACAAATTACCACAAACCCAGTGGCTAAAACAATACAAAATTATTATTTTACAGTTTTCTAGGCCAGAAGCGCTTATCCCTCTAGGCTAAAACCAAGGTATTGGCAGGGCTGTGTTCCTTTCTGGAGACTCTTAGAGAAAATCTTGTTTCCTTGGCATTCCCAGCTTCTAGACCTCCCACATTTCTCAGCTGAGCCGGCGGTGGCCAGTCTAGTCCTTCCCACATCACATGTGTGTTTCTCTGACCCCTATTCTATCATTATCTCTCTGTCTCTGACCACAATTAGGAAAGTTTTGTACTTGTAGGGACTCATGTGATGTTTAGATTGGGCCCACAGGATAATTTCCCATCTAAAAAGTCTATAATCTTAGTCACAGCTGTAGAGTCCCTTCTGTTGTGTAAGATAACATAATCACAACTCTTGAGGATTAGATTATGAACTCTCTGGGGTGGGGGGTATTATTCTGCCTACCACACATTGCTTGGACGAGATTTTAGCATAAGGTCCATATCTCATACCTCTTTATCGTCCTGCAAATAGTGAGAGATCAGTTAAGTGTTGCTGACCACAAAAGAACTCTCTCACTTGCCAACTACTTTTATTCTGGGAAAGAATATTCATATTCCCCATGGGGAAAAATGTGATGGTTTGAGGCTTTATGCCAACGATATGCTCCACTCATTTCTTTCTTCCCTTCCTTCCCTTATGAATTCCCAAGATTCTCATAGAATCACTGAGTATAGCTTAGAGATCAGTGACCTACAGCGAGTTTCCACGGTTTGCGCCAACTTGGACAGGTTGACTTTTCTGGGTGTCAGTCTTCTCACTCATGAAATGAAGAGGATGGAGTAAAGTTAGCTCCAAGTTTTTGTCAAGTTTTGCATCCCATGATTCCCTAACCCTTGAACACAAAAAACTCTTCTGCCCCAAATTCTTGCCACTGATGCCTTTCACACAGGATGCCATATCTGGCAGGAACTGACCAGTTCTGTCTAAACTTCCTCAGTATGAGGAGCTGCTACTGGGCCCCTCATTCCATCCATAGAAGCTCTGACTACCAGAAAATTATTCTTCATACTAAGTAAAAAATGTGACTTAGCTTCACCAAACCCCCAATTTATTTATTCATAAAATGGAAAAATGTCAATCTCATCAAGTTGTTGAGTAGTTCATGTAAGAAAATACACTTGAAAGTATTCAAAAATCAAAAGCACTATATAAATATGAATGGCCATATTATTATCTGATACTATTGATAATAACAATCTAGATTATTAACCTCTATTTGTGCAATCTATGATGGGTTGTACATTTATTTCTTTTTAATTTTATCTTATTTCAGCACCCTTCAGGCAAAACATTAAAGATTATCCTGAATCAACCTCTGACTTACAGTTTTCTGATTATATTATGGAGACATGGTCAACTACAAGTTGATAAAAAGAAAACTATTAAAAAAATTTCTACATATCTCATGAGGGACCTGGCTGCCTCAGTTGGTAGAATGTGCAACTCTTGATCTTCGGGTTGTGAGTTCATAATGGGTGTATAAACTACTTAATTTTTTTCTGTGTCCCTCATTGATAACAGTAAAAAGAACAGGATTTTATCTTTTTTAAATTTTATTTATTTATTTGAGACAGAGAAAGAGAGAGAGAGTGTGTGTGTGTGTGTGTGTGTGTGTGTGTACAAACAGGGGGGAGGAGCAGAGGAAGAGGGAGAAGCGACTCCCCACTGAGCAGGGAGCCTGACAGGAGTGGGGCTTGATCCCAAGACCCTGGGATCATGACCTGAGCCAAAGGCAGAGGCTTAACCAACAAAGCCACCCAGGTGCCCCAAAAGAACAGGATTTTAGTACATGCCATTAAATAATTCTTAAAGATTGATACTAATTAGTTGCAAACACTATCTGGATATGATTTTCCAAAAGTTACCTGTCTCCCTAGACTCCCAAGTCTTTTTTTTTTTCTTTTTGCAGCTTTTGAGGCTTATCAGTACATGGAAGAAATGCTGCATGGCTTATCACTCTTTTCACTCCAGTCCACCCCATCAAATGGCATCAAAGAAAGTTCTTTTACCTTATACAACTCTAGCATCCCTCTTTCCCCTTTTCTATTGTCTGGTTAATCCCCTCTTCTTTTGCCTGAATCTCTGTAAGTCTTCTAACTGGTCTCCATCTCTCAGCCTCACCATCCTCTCCTCTTTTATATTGCCACCAGCATAGTATCTCCAAGAAGCAAGTCTTGTCATGGAACACCTCCTCCCATCTGGAATCTTTAAACTATTACAGAATTAAATCTTTTAATGATTGCACATGTCCATAAATGCCTTTTTTCTTTCCATGTTTCAATATCTTCCAGTCATACATTCATATTCCCTACAATAAGAAAAAATAAATGAGAAGTACTAAGTCCTCTGACTCTACAAGCATTTGCATGTTCTGTTCCATATACCTGCAATGCCCTTCCTCTCCTAATGTTCCTAACAATTCCTCCCCGTTCTTTAGGATTCCACTCACCTCTAAGAAGTGTCCCTGACCTTCACTTTGAATTCTCTCCCACATAGACTGTCCTTCTCCAACTTCTCAGCACCCAGAGTGGTTCTCCCTGGTAGAAGTTTGTCTGTTTCTTCTATTAGGCTATATTCTCTCTGAGAGCACAGACCACAATTTATCACTGTATCTAGACCCTAGTGAAATATCTGGCACAAGGTTATCAAATATGGGAAATGGATCAGATAAAGCAATGGTCTTAAACTGAAGTCTCAACATACTTCCAGATTCATCATTTTGTTTGATCCCTAGAAGAGCTTTATGAGGCAGAGAGGACAGATATTGTGAAGAACATGTGTTTCTTTATTGTACTGTAGGGTAATTGAGACTCAGTGATTATGGCTTATCTGTGGTTACAGAAAGTGTGCTTCAGGGTCAGGATCTGAACCAAGATCTTCTCTTTCCAAGTTAAGTGCTTTATTAAATACATGTTTGTACTCAAACATCTGAACACTATTAGTAAAAATCAACCTTAAAATATTTATAAATAGGGCGCCTGGGTGGCTCAGTGGGTTAAGCCTCTGCTTTTGGCTCAGGTCGTGATCCCAGGGTCCTCGGATCGAGCCCCACGTCGGGCTCTCTGCTCGCCAGGTAGCCTGCTTCCCTTCCTCTGTCTGCCTGCCTCTCTGCCTACCTGTGATCTCTGTCTGTCAAATGAATAAATAAAATATTTTAAAAATATATTTATAAATAACTACAGTCTCTAAGACATGATTAAGAAATGCACTGCAGATAGGAATAGGAAATCCAAATCTTATTAAGAACTCATTTATGTTATAATAATGCAGTGGTCTGAATAGAGCACAGAAAAAGAAAAACCAAAGAGCAAAATCTGTCAAGTGCATTCAACATAGCCTCGGGGAAAATATGCCTTGATCGGATGATGTGAACATTGTACAGTCATTGTTACTGCACGGAAATACCACAGTAACACAGTATCTCTCTGACTGCACCTCCCTGGCTTCCTAATGTCTTTCAAAAGCTCTAAACATGTTTCCAGACCAGTGCCCTTGCCACTTAGTGCTTCTGGAACCCCACCCCTTTGGTTCTTTGTTCCCATGTCATCTGGTCAGTGAAGCTTTTCCTGACCACTCCCCCCCTCCTGCTTGGTTCGTCTATCACCCTTACTGAATTTCTCCTTAGGACTTGCCAGCCCCCAACACACTAAAAAGTTACTTATTTATCATCTCTCTTCCCTAACTATAGGCACAGAATTTTGACTTATTCACAGATGTGTCACCAGAACTAGAACAGCATCTGACACACAACAGTCACTCAATAGGTATTCATGAAATGATGAATGGATGAATCAATTGTCCATGGGTTTGGGTTATATTTTCTTCTGGTTTGTGTATGTATTGTGGTTGTACATGTTTTTGAAGCAAACGATTTAATTCTTTTCATAGATGTAGTGCACCTCATAGCTATTTATGTTTCCATCCTAGAACCATATTTGCTACCTATCTTGGAGCCAGATTCATTGCCCACTCTGCTCTGTATAGGATTTCCTGGCTAACAGACTGAACTCTGCCTCCATTTTGACTCCAGCTTTATTTGCCCTTTCCCTCATTCTCTTGTCAATTTATCACTCGTTTGATCTTTTTGTGTCCTATACCACTGTAATTCACCCTAGAATAGGGAGGAGAAAATTATCAATAAACCCAGGGAAGTTTTTAAGTTTAGGTTATTAAGCTGTCATTTCTAACAAATCCTGTTTTGTAAACCTAGCACTAAATAATCCTTGGTGAGCTAACGAATAGAAAGTTTATGAGTGAGCAAAGCTGAGGACCTGGTTTCATCATGACTATGCCCCCACCATGTGCAGCATGAAGAACAATTAGTCGTTTTGTTAGGTCCTTCCTTTGCCTTGCACTACAATGAGGCAAAAAGAGAAAAACACAGATCCTATAGCCAATCAGACCATGATTGAAGACCAGATTTGCCTCTTAACACTTCATGCTTTGGAATCATGACAGACTGTGGTAGGTTCTGTTCACTTAACCTATTAAGGTGCTATTAAGGGCTTGCTCAGCCCCTTTACACCAAGGCACAGCCACGTAACTAGCTCTTGCCCATGGAAAAGAGCAGTAGTGATATGTCCCACATGGTCTGAAGCAGACTCGGTCTCATTGCCCCATTTCCTGGCTGGATGACAGCAAGACACGCTGGAACCACATATTAAAGGTGACAGAGCCACAGCATGGAAGGAGACTTTTCCTAAGTAGCTCCTGGGAGGAAACCTGCCCAGGGGAGCCACCTAACCAAACATACCTGCAAGAAAAAAAAAAAAAATTCTATTAAGTCACTGAAATTTAAGATTGGTTGTTACAGCAGCTCGTATTAATTACTCTGACGAATGCAGGCATCCTAATTTTTCAGAGCCACTGGTTTCCACATCAGTAAAAGCAAAGTAGTATGTCTTACAGTAAAGGTAGAAGATAATATATGAACAATGCTTGGTACTGAGGTTACTTTAGTGAGAGTTATATAAATAAGAGGAAAGTACAAAGATATG
Organism: Mellivora capensis; assembly: GCA_004024625.1. NCBI lineage: Eukaryota > Metazoa > Chordata > Mammalia > Carnivora > Mustelidae > Mellivora > Mellivora capensis. The sequence continues at coordinate 108,666 of PISX010003820.1, forward strand.
CTTGTACTTTTCTCTTGAAATGTGTAAAAATGAACTTTCACTAAAATTCACTGTTTTCATATAAAAGTGACGATGGTACACTCTGTCAGGGGGTCCACATATCACATATGGAAGATGGGGGTTCCTGGGGAAAAGAATGGCAATCACATGGAACAAAGGAGTTGGTCATTTGCAAGATGTATTTGTTCACGTAGGTTTAACATAACACAAGCTGTGATGATACCACTGTGGTTTCTCTTATAACACCAAAACCACTAAGGAGTATAAACATAGCAATACTTTGGAATGCGAAGGGGAGTAATCCTGAAAACCATTTGTTGTAGAGTGAGCATAGCACAAAGAAGTTGAATCACTATGCTGTACGGATGTCACATTGTATGTCAACTCTACTCAAAAAAAATTACAAGTTAAAAAAAAAGGAAAATAAAGGAAAAAAAATTGTCCTATTCAGGTGCTTACTGTTTTAACAACCATCAAAGTACTTAAGAGAATTGTCACATTTAAAATAGTATCCATTTTCCTTTTCTATAAAGGCAGGTCTCCTAAATTTGCTATCTTTTCTGTGATCAGTGACTGGCAGGTGCCCTCTAGCAGATAGTCTTAGAAAAAAAATGAACATCTTCAAAGCAAAAGTGATTTTCTTTACAATGAGTAAAAGTATCCACAGTGAGTGAAAATGAATTTTTTTTAAGAGAACCTTTGCTATGGGGTTTCAAAATAGGTTTCTGGAAATGTTCCTATTCGTCTTTTGTTGCTGAAGTAAAGTACTGCTCATATATGAATTCTCTCATATTTACATACTATAAAACTTAAAAGAATTTACTAACCCCTTTATCTAGCTTCCATTTATTTTGAAAGTTATTGGTATGTAACAATTTCTAACTGGTTTACATAAAGTACTTTGATACCAGGCAAATGGAAATTTTCTATGCAAATTTCAACAAAAACATTTAAATAATTGGTAGATGCAGTAAAAAATATACATGACAGCAGCAAAATACTTCTCTTCCATTTGAGCCCATATATTCTTTTCAGCTATTAGAGCCATGGAAACCAACTATCAAGTTACACTGAACAAAGAAATAGAATAAGCCAATACCTTTACAAATAATGAAACGTTTTAAATCACCATACTGATTATTGTTAAAATATTTTAGTTAAGACGTTTGGTACATTAATACAAACTTTTTGCCCAGTATTTCATCTTTCATCTTTATTTTTTACAACATATGCTATGCGTGTATACTCATACATACATACATGGGGTCTATATAAAAAAATATACATGTATCGGGGTACATAGCATGAGTAAAGCATGCTCACTTTAAAAAATGGATTCAAATTGATTTATTAGTTAGAATGGGTGATTCAAAGAACAGGGAGATGACCGCTCTCAGTAGTAGTGATGCTATCTAAAATTTAAATAAATTCACATGGAATCACTAGCAAAGTATCATGAGAAAAACTGCACGGTGGAGTCTTCTGCTTATTAACTTCAGGGAATTTATTCCTGAGAGGGGTGGCAGGAGGAAAAACAAGCCCCCTGCACCCTCCAAGTTAGAAATACACAAACGGGGGTTGTGAGGAGTGAGTTGAGAAAGGAAATGCAAATCAAAGGCACTGGAAAAGTCTTCCTGGGTTTTCTCTTCCAACTGCCCTGATATCTGTAAGGGAAGATGGTTCTGGTATGATTAAACAGCCACTATCTTGATGTCTACCGATTGCTGCTTATCTGGGAGATGGAAATGGTTAACTGCACACAGCACCAGCAGTAATTGAATGTCTATGAAGAAAGAGGGGGGAAAGGGCAAAGCAGAGATTCAGGCAGGGAAAGACCTGGAAAGTTCAGCTCTGTAAAGAATACGATTTCAAAAAAAAAAAAAAAGAATACAATTTCAGTCAATTCTTAACCATTACTAGTCTATTTTACTTTGAACAGCTTCAGGGTTATCTCAAACTATGCTTGTCAAAAGCTCTAGTATTAGCAACTTAAACTATTCTAAGCTGACACAAAGTGAGCAGAGGGCAGAGAATGCCATCCACGTGCAGCCTCTCACTTAACTGAGTTACACTCACACACCTGGAACCTACATTGGCTGTTGCCTCCACGAACCTTTGCCCTGTAATTATATACAGATATAGATTATGAATCTCAACCAGTGAAATAAAATTCTCCGGTCCCATCCCTAGTTGTGACCGCACAAAGGACAATGGTGTATTAGAGTGGAGGGAAGGCTGAGGATAATTCTGAAATGACTTCACTCTGACCACCAGTTGAAAACCTGATTCAGGGCACCTGGGTAGCTCAGTGGGTTAAGCATCTGCCTTCATCTCAGTTCATGATCCTGAGTTCCTGGGATCAAGTCCCGGGTGGGGCTCACGGGGAGTCTGCTTCTCCCTCTGCCCCTCCTCCCACTCATTCTCCATTCTCTCAATCTCTAATAAATAAATCTTAAAAATTAAAAAAAAAACACAAAACAAAAAATTCACACACACACACACACACACACACACACACACACACACTATTGCCAGTATTTTTATTACTTGAGTTCTATTCTCAACTGATGAAAGGGACTTTTACCCCTGGTGCCAGGTCCATGCAGTAGGCACAGGAGTCATTTTGAACCCCACATGAAATCCTCTTTGAATTAAACAGTGAGACTGAGGCACGAAAAGATACTATAGTAATAACATAGAAGTGATTTCTCATCTCCTCTGTCACATGCCTCCATTCTATAACCCTCTTAACAGAATACCGAGCAAACTCCAGAGGTGTAGGGAGGGACAGACAAGCTAAGCAACCTGTCACGTGACCGGCATGGATTTCAGCTCCGTGATCTCCATGTGAAAATCTGGGTGGTTCTGGAGCTAGAGTGTCTAGTGGTTCTAGAGCTAGTGTGAAATGCTTTTACCCTAAGATAATGACAAAACTAATGTAGTATCACCCTTGTGGGACAAGATAAGCTAATTTTGAGAGATTTTTAACAGCCTGTTTCCTTTCTAGATTTCTTCTATTTAATAAGACTCCTACACCATGATATACAAAATCTCTCCTCTGGAGTCAAGAGATTACATTTATTTTCTCTTTTTAACTGAAACCAAGTACTAGCTTCCCAGAAGTTTCAGTCTGCATCAGCTCTAAGATTTAAAGAACTCTATTACTCTCAAAGTATCAGCCTGTTTAAATACCTTTTTCCATTCCATTCCACTAAAAAGCAAAAGTACTTTCAAAAATGGCACTTTTGCAATAAACGCAGGAGCCCCTTAGAATACTACATCAGTTGAGCTATTTGTGATACAAAAGCACCAAGCATCACTCTTGGCAAATAGTTGGCATGCAAATATATCGAGTTGCGTGGGGTTTCTCTACGGGGGCTGTTCCATCACCTATGCTACTGTGCTTGGTTCCCACCCACCCAGCCCCTGTATCCTGATAAATCAATACAAGTCCCTGATCCCTTGTTGTAAAAAGAAACAAAAACACAAAAACAAAAACAAAACCAACTTATTTCAGGCCCATCCTCACATCACACCCAATTCATATTCTTTCTTTGGTACCTACAGTATTTTAGGGTTGTACTTATACCCACTCCCAAAGATTTTTTCCCAACTCTTTGCATGTATCATGACATTGTTTTCTTCTCTAGAAATAGAGTAATAGTAAACCTGGAAACAGATGGATAGAATTTAGAGGTAAGGATGCTTAACTGTGAAACAGTGTTTATAATTTTAATTTTTAAAAAGGTCTCAATATCCAGAAAGAAGGCTGACACAATTATGGACAGCTCTATAACTGAAATGTTGCGCAGCCAGTACAAATGAGGGGAGGACTCTACCTTTGCTTGATAATGCGTAACAGTAAGGATAATCAGGTGGGCAAAAAATGTCACCGCCAAGTGTATATTGTTAGGACACTTTAAAAATATCTGAAAGACGCCACAACAAAATAGTTTAAAATGAGCAGGAGGGGGTGGGGGACAGTTAGAACACCAGCTGGGCCGTAAACTCACCCACAGGATTTTACAAACAGATCTAATGTGTGTTGTAAGAATAACAATTAAAACCCCTTCCCCTTCCCTGAAGTGCATCAGTTTGCCAAACACACACACACACACACACACACACACACACACACACAGGAACATAAAAGATCAGAAAGAGACTGAAGAAAAAAAAAACAAAAACAGACTTCCTGGTTGCCTTGAGAGAATCAGAACTAGGATGACATTTCTTCTTAAAATTCTTTATACCTTTGAGTATTTTTGCCTTGTGCAAAAAACCAAGTTTTTTTTGAACTTGCAAGACAATACAAGGTTCTTGAACAATCCACTCTCCCTTGCTTGCCATTATCTTAAACAGGCCAAGCACGCATGTTCCCTCCCTGCAGTCTTTGCATCTTTTCTCTCTTCTGCTGGAGAGAAGAATGTTCTGCCTGGAACATTCTTCTCTCTAGATATTCTTATAGCTTTCCCACCTCATGAATCCATTTATAGTTTCTGTTATCATGTAGAGACCGCCCCCCCCATTTAAAATAAATAAACCTCCTACAATTATGACAATCTTTATCCCTTTACTGTGTTTTCTTCTTTTATCATATCTATTGGTATCTGACATTAAATTTCACATTTGTTTACATGTTTATTTATTCTCGATATTCGCTTACTAAAATGTAAGCTCAATGGGACTAGAGTCTTTTGTTGGTTTGTTCCCACCTCGTCACCAGAATAATGCTTGGCACAAACCTAGGGCTCAACATGTACCTGATTTAAAGGATAAATAAATGTGAAAGGTGCAGTGTATCTGAGAAGTAACCACATACCATTGACACATACTGTAACGTTTCTCAATTCGAGGGCACCATCTTTGCTGGGGGAAGAAATTCCTAGTGTGGTTGGAAAGGGGCCCCCTTCCTCTTTTCTGAAATATGTAAACATACAACATGTAAACGTACAACACGGCAGTTGGTGTTGAAAACCTCAGGCTGGACGTTGAAGAAGGTCAGAACTCCAAACTCCTTCCTTTATATAAAGAAAACTGTTAATCTGAATGCCATCATGTCATCTCAACGAAGATTATGCAAGAGATACGGAATGAAGCATGCCTATTGCCAAACTCAGACAAGAACGTGTTCCTTCCCAGCTGTACCTTCCAAGAGGAATCCCACGGTCTCAAGCTCGTATGCCTCCATTTATCAAATAGCATTCATGCACCTTTACGTTTGGTTCTGAGTTTACTATCATGTGACTGAAGTGGTGTGAAAAGACAAAACAAATGCTAAGATAGGAAAGCATGCTCCAGTCATACACCTTTTTCCTTTCAAGGGTAAAAATTTTATTTTTGAGGAACTTCACACTGCACATTTTTAAAGAGTCACATAAGAAAGCAAAAATGTTGTCCTCCCCTCATCCTAGAAATAAATAAGAAGGGCATAAAATTTCTTTTTAAATCACGACACTTGGAAGTTTAGCACCAGCATCCAAAATGAACAAAAAAGGAAAAAAAAGCATTTACTATATATTTCAGATTCCTTTGGTTGGGGTTCTCCCCACGTGGTATTAATATTTCTTCTTTCAATTCATATTACCAAAACAGTAAAAACCAGGAAAAAAATATAAACCTAGTGGTTGCTGAAACTGGGGAGGTTGCTCTCTTGTCTTTTGTGCAGGCATTCCCGGGATCTCAGCTTGCTAGAAAAATTGGCTGACGTTTTCCTTTTGTAGTTGTCTGTTTCATAAAGAATAATAGTAAACATTCTAATGTCCACATCTTGGTTATTAGTCTTCCACATTATTGCTTGGATGTTTCTTTGGTGTTGGTTAAAGTCATGTTCTGCTTTCTGCTTTATTTTTTTTAATGGTCATTAATTCTTTAGGTCACCTGGAAAAAAATTAAAACCAAGAGTGACAAAATGACCAAAAGTTCAAGAATAAAAATGTAATTCAAAAAACAGTGTTTCGGAAGCTCTAAACGGAATCTATCCTTGCATTTATAGATTTGTAAAGTATACATTTAATAAAAATTTTTATAAACCAGAACATTCAGTATGTGGTAGTAATAATTTTATAAAATTATTTAAGAGAAAATTACCATCATGAAGCCTTTTCAAATAAATGATACTACAGTATCACCAATTCTTCATAATCATTTTAGTGGCTGCACAGTATTTCCTAACATGACTATACCCCCAAACTGAGCCCTTTCCCAAGGTTAGGTTACAGGTAGTAGAAATATTTGTTTCCCTATATTTTGGATTATTTCCTTAGAAGACGTAGAAATAATGTTACTAAGTAGAAGTATGCAGCCAAATGATGGAAACACAGTTCTAAGTCAGTTAATGCAAGCAAATTTAAATAGGGGCCTTAATTCTGATACACTGTCCACAAAACCCAGAGATAAAATACAACCTATCCAGCATAACAAATGTCTACCTGACACAAGGTTACCAGTTTCACGATCTCTTTTAACTAAAAACTAATTCTTTATTTAATGAAAAGGGCAACAACCAAGAAATACTCAGAAATTTAAGTCCCAGGAGTTACCAGGTAAAAAATCCAGAATGAGAACTACTATCATGGCTTCTAAATCCCTTTAAGAGTGGCTTCACAATTGGGTCAGTCTTCCCAGTTATATTTCTCGCTACATAAAGTTTCCCAGGTCTTCACCAGGAAAATAGGAAAGCAGAGGACGTCGATAAAGACGCAAGCTGACCTTCACCCAGAGGCTGCGCTTCACCACGCTCTGTTCAAGCCCTTCGTACCTGTTCTCTCATACTCTCGTTACATCTCGACAGAGCCGTAGTGAGTAGGTCTAGCACTCTGTTTTACCAGCAGCAGACACTGCCGAGGTAGAGGATAAACAGACCACTTGGCAGCATCCAGCAAATGCACAGGAGACCCTGCACGGAGTACAGAAACCCCCTGGCCCTCACACAGTCTACTGCATGGCCTCAAAATAAATTCTGTTGGTTATGAAAGGAAAGAAAAAAACACTCTACGTTTATTCTGCAGATCAATCTCGTTCAAACTGGCCGGTAGGTGTCACAAAGGTAAAACTTCCAAAGTTTTTCTTAAAAGGTGTTAGTATTAAAAATTGTCCAAAAAAAAAAAAATATATATATATATATATATACTCTCACTAACTCTCAGAATGTTAACACCCCCAAGGGCCTAGCAAATTAAGGTCAAATCCCATATTTAACCTCTACACCTCCTCTTTCTCCAGAACCCTCAAGGAGACGAAAGGTGGGCCCAGAGGAGCCACAGTGCCAGTCCGGGCCAGAAGCCTGGGGGCTCCTACCTGCTGATGGTGAAGGTGCTCGGGGAGCCTGGTGTCACTCAGCACTGCTCTGCTCGGTGGCTGGAGCGGGGTTCTCAGACGGCGCTTCGCCTGCCTTGGTCTCAAACACAAAACAAAACCACAGGTCAGGAATCAATCGGTCCGCATGACAACTGGACAATTTGTCCAATGACAAAGTTTAAGACTAAAAGGTCTCAAAAGTTGGCACCTTGCTGCTTATGTGGGTAAATCACCATGCAAAATTAACTATTCTTAAGCAGGAGTCAAAAACCAGTACCACAGAAGAAAGGCCTATAAATGACAACAGAGCACCACCACTGTCCACAACAAAAAGGCCCTGACACCCAACTGTTTTCAATCCGTGCTTAGAGAGGCTCCTCTCTAAATGCTGTCCTTTGCTCAGAGAACCCTAGACATGCTAATTCTGAATCTCCATTAGTACGCATAATTCTTTCAGAGAATGTTAATTAGCCGAATTCAAATATTTTGTTTGTGTTACGTACAGGCCATTCTCTCTCCATAACATATACTATATAGATATAGGTCTTAAGCAAAATATTATATATTAAAAATCTATTATCATCTATATGAAATATAGAGTGCTGGATATGAAATTCCTATAAATGTCATTAGAAATAACATTTTACAAAAAATGCTAATCATCAGTTACCAGGTTATGAAACCACTGTTAGGCTGTTAGACTAAATAGGATCTGCCATGATTACGGATGATCTGGCACCACCCCTTCCGGCTGTCTCAATCTACCTCTTTGCCATCTTGGGAAGGAGCATTAGGAGGACGGGGGCGACGCCGGTAGTTGTACGGGCGTCGGTATCCACGGCGAACAGATGGCTGGTTTGGCCCATTGGCTGCTTGTTGGTTCTCCTTATCTTCAGCCTCGCCAACAGCTGGGGCAGGTCGGGGCCGAGGAGGGCCTCTAGAGCAGAGAACACAAAAGGAAAAGAGCGCAGGTGCAAAGGATAGGGGGCCTCGAGTACAATCTTTATTTTTTAAGATTAAATTAAGATTAAGTCAATGATTCAGTATTTATTGCAAGAATTACACACAGGCGGGGCGCCTGGGTGGCTCAGTGGGTTAGAGCCTCTCTGCTTTCGGCTCAGGTCATGATCCCAGGGTCCTGGGATCGAGCCCCACATCAGGCTCTCTGCTACGCGGAGAGCCTGCTTCCTCTTCTCTCTCTCTGCCTGCCTCTCTTTCCTACTTGTAATCTCTATCAAATAAATAAAATCTTTAAAAAAAAAAAAAAAAGGAATTACACTACAGGGTAATGCAGCAAACAGATTTGAGATTTCTGTGAAAAAACCCTGTTTTTCCACTATTTTCCCTTTTCCTCTGAATACGGATTTGTAGTGACCAAAGCTACAATGGACACATACCAGGACCCCACCAGGCACTGGCCAGGCCCCGAGGACAGGAAGATTTATAAAGAAAAGTGGTGTCTGGTGTCTGCCCTCCTTGAACACTTCAGTGGAGGCTACAGGGATTACACATGGGCCAAAACTCATAGGACCACGTGCCAGAGCCTAGGCTGGATAATTTGGTGTTAAATATTTCATTTCAATGCCAATTATGGACACTGGATTTATGGTGAGAATACCAAGAGTAGTGTAGAGAGGGCAAGTATTTGGTTGAACCCTAAGGAATGCTGCTTTTTATAGGTCGACAAAGGCCAAATGTAATTTTCGCAAGATCACACACAGCCAGGGATCAACAGAGCCGGAGCTGACACCACCACTGTCTCCTTTCTGTTGTCCTTAAGACACCTCCATGAAGTCTCTTGCTTCTGAAAGTCCTTAGTAATTAACCATTAGGAGTGATTATGCTAAAACTGGGATGAATCTTGCAAGGAAAAAGGACATACAGGGGTACAAATCCTATCCCAAAATGACAGCCTTACTCTCCTTTCAATACACCCATATTGCCAAACCTCAAGATGGTGTCAATCAGGAGTGAAGGTCCACTTTTTTCACGCACATCAAGGACCAGGGAGAGGAACAGGAAGGCTTCTGATATAGAGAGCTTTACAAGGATCTTAAGGAGTCTAGCCCAGCTCAGTCTTCACAAGGGATAAAGCACAAACAACCTACTCCTTCACTAATATGAACATCACTGGTGGTAACAACGTCTCGTGTTTACTGAGGGCTTACCATATGCCAGGTACCATTATCTTAGATTCATTGGTACTTTTAAAAATTGTAAAATATTCTTAAATCTCCATCTTAAGAGACCTGGTATAAGTCTGAAGTGTCCAGGAATCACAGGTCCTAACTGCCAGCAAGATGGGAATTTAAACACAATCTGATCTGTAGCCTGACTTAATAGCTACACTGCCTTGGTTATCCGAATTCAACATCCCAAATAACTTCCTGGCACGCAGTCCTTCCTCCACTTGTAGCTCTACCAGTAATCACCCATCAATTAATTTTACTGCTTATTTCATTAAATATAATAAAAAATTAAGTATTAATTCATACCACATGAAAGGTAACAAATACACTTGATCTTAGCCAAAAGGCCAAGAAGCGACGCAGGTTAACAAACACAAATATTTGGTACAGAGACACCTAAATACTTTGTTAGGCTGGGGGGAAATGTCCCCCGGCCATCTGCAAGCTTATTGCAGAGTTTCCCCAAAACTTGGGATGCAGCCACTTCTTCTAAATACATAAGAGATCCATAAAACAGACCCACAACACTCTCATCCACTGTACTCACAAGTGCTTCAACTGGTCGTTAGTGAAAAGCGTCACATACCTCCGGTATCTCGGGCGGTAAGTTGGGTTTCGATGAACCGGTCCCTGAAGCTGTGCCCCCTCTGGGACTCCGTCCTTCATCTCTCCAATCTCCCCAGCCTACAAGAAGGCAGTGAGAGCTGAAAATGAATGTCACACTACCAGATATGAGAGACATAGAGCCCACAGTTAATTCAGAATTTTTTTTAAGTAAAAAGATGCTTCATTATAAAGCCAAGAACCATCAACTTTACCAGTGAACTGTTTACTGATTTAGATCTTCATGAAATGATAGCAAAGAAAAACTTCTTTCCACTAGAACAGTCCTTTGCCTATCACAGATCACCTTATTTTATAATACTAGCTTAACATTTTGAAGTGTCCCGTTCATCTCTTACCAAAAAAAACCCCTACATTATAAAAGGAAATACAATGATATGCCACATTTGATCTATGAGAATCTTTTCCATTTTTCAATTCAGACCCACTGATTCTATGAACAGGGTATCCCTTCAACCATTCCTGGCTTCTATATTCAAAGGTTTTCCCACACCTCTTAACTATACCTTCACCTCTAATTTCCTCCTTTCGTCTCTTTGTGTTATTTAAGTACACCCTTTAAAAAATAATAAAATTACACTTTCTTGATGGTAAATTTATTTTAGGGTGGGGGTATTAAATTCATTTACTGTAGAACTCCCAGAGAAAGGAATGACTAAAAACTAGTAACAAAACCCAAGAGACATCTCTGGAATTCTTTATGATACACAGCCACATTTCAACTTTCTTTTCCTCCACACTAACAACCCTTCCTGCTCCATATTTCACTAAGAAAAGAGAAGCAGCCGGCAAAGAATTTCCACATTCTTTCATTCTCAAATCTGCCCACATGCCTGCGTTTGCTGTAATTTTCTCCTCTCTCCTAACCCTGGATGACTGGTCCATGCTCAGGTCCAAAGCCAACTCCTCTCTTACCTCGAACACTCTGACTCGTCATCCCTCCTCCCCTTCACTGTATAATGTTCCCTCTTCTCTACACCCTCATTCTATCCAGGCACACAAAACAGGCTGAAAATAGCACCCATACTTGGCAATGCTTAAAAAAATAATCACAAACTTACAGAAAAGTTGGAAGGACAGAACCTAATCCTCAGGCCCCATTCAAGCTTCACCAGTTGTTCCAATAATGTCCTTGACAGCAAAAAAGACCCACGCAGAACATGCAATGAATTTAGCTGTCTCTTTGCCTGCAACAGTTCTTCCATTTTTACTTGGTTTTCATGACCTTGACACTTTTAAAGATTACAGGCCAGTTATTTTATTCAATATGGGGCTGTTTGGTGTTTCCTCATGATTTAGCTTGTGCATCTTTGGCAGAGAAGCCACAGAAGTCACACAGCATTCTCACTGCATCCTGCTGGATGCCATATGGTTTCAATTTGTACCGTTACTGACAATGTTCACTTTCAGAAGTAGTTAAGGTCGCATCTGCCAAGGCTACTTCGCGGTAAATTTACTCTTTCTCTCTTTGTCCTTAATGAGGATTTGGAGAAGAGCTTTCAGAGTCTGTAAGTATTTCCCTCCTCATCAAATCCTCAATATATTCATTTATGTATTTCTATCTGTATAGGCTCATGGTTTTCTCCTTTCTTCAATGAGTTATATCTGTTACTATCATTACTGGCCAATGGGAAGCCTTTCAAGCTGGCTCATGTCCCTCTGACATGTCTCCAACATTCTTTGAGTACTTTCTTGCTTTTTGGCACAACAAGATGTTCCAGGCTCATATTGTACTTTCTCTGGCCCAGCTCTGAAATCAGCCATTTCTCCAAGAGAGTTTCTTTTTACTGGAGCATGGTATTTAGAAATGAAAAAACAGGGAGCAGGCACGCTCAGTGTTACTAAGGAGTCTGTTTTCAGGCCGTCTCTGTAGACAGAAACAAGGGACACACACATGGTAATATATACCGATACATACACAGTATGAGCTGCAGATCTATACATGTGTGTGTGTCGGGGTGTGAATGTAAAGCACATTTGACTTGCCCTTCTATAATGGCTTTAGGAGTAAGTTGTTGGGGAGGGAAGGGTTAGGGAGGCCAGGAAAGAATTCACTAAATGTCAAAACAAAAAGCAAACAAAACCTTGCCGTGATCCCATATCCTCCTCTAGCTACTGCCCCACTTGAGTTCCTCTACAGACATACACATAAAAGAAAACCATTAACGCTACCACCACAGAAACCTCAAGGGAGAATCTAATACCTTTTCTGTCTCAGCCTCTGCACTCTTCAATTCATTCTAACCAGACTTTTGCTCTTACCAGACCACTAACCTCCAAGTTACCAAACCCAGTAATCAATTCTCAGCCCAACTTCCTGTGCTTAACAGCATTTAACACAGCATTTCCTCCTTGAAATATGTTCTCCCTATCTGGTTCTTCTTCATCTTCCTCGTCTTGCATTGTCAGTGTGCCCCAGGACTCAGTCCAAGGATCAATTTTCAACCAACACTCATTTGATAGTTAATACCATCCCAGGCCAGGCCTTTTAATAAGTCCTTATGACTCTGGAGTTCTACCTAGTCTCCCCCACCCCCAAGCCCTGAACTCCCTTAGGCCTCTGCCCCTGCTGATCCTGGCCTTTCCCAATACCTGAAAGACTCATTCCGGCCCTTCACTTATGACCCCAAAGGCTTTGACAACCACCTAATTTAAAATGACACCTTCCTAACTTAAGCCACGTTATCCCTCTTGACTGTGCTTTACTTTTCTGCCTACTTCACATCTCCAAGGAAAATTAATGTGGAGGAGGGAAGGTAGAGGGAGATCTCTAGATGAATTCTACCTTTCCCCCAAACCTGATCTTTCTTCAGTCTTACTCTATTTGTTTAAGTCAAAAGCCACAGAGGTATCCTTTACTCCTCACAACACACATTCACTCCATTATCAAATGCCGCCACTTCTGGGTTTAAAACATTTTCTAAATCTGGCCACTTAGCACACCTCCACCGCTAGCATTCCTATCCACGCCGTGACCAGCTCTGCACAGGGAGATTACAGCAGCTGGTCTCCCTACTTCCACTCCCGCCTCCTGTGGTCTAACTTCCACAAATAGTCCCCCATGAGCTCTTAAATATGTGTCTTCCCTGTTTATATACCTTTATTGGCTTTTTGTCACATCTAGAGCAGGTCAGCAGTCCTTACCAGTCTACCAGGCAGGCTGGAGCTGCTCTCAAAGACTACCCTAATCTCACCTCCCACCCCTTGCAGCCTCCCTCACAGCTGTCCTAACCACACAAGCCTCCCTTTAGTGCTCTAAACAAGCCAAGCTGCTTCTCCCCCAGGAACTTTGATTCACAAAAAGCAGAGAGAAGCAGCAATTAACATGTATGGAGGATTAGAATTTACTAGAATGGTAAGATAGGAAGAGCATCAGCAGAAACTGAGTTTAAATCAAGCTCTACAACTTCTTGCCCACGCAACCTTAGGTAAAAGTTGCCAGTTTTTAAAAATACTCAAATCTCTTCATTTGTAACACCACCAGTAAAAAAATATGGAAACCACTGCCAATTTTATAAAGTTACAGGGAAGACTGAATGAGCACTGATTTCAAACATCTGTCACCTAGTCATTGCCAAATAATTTATACGCCCTTTTCTCATACACTTCTTTTCTCAAAGACCACAAATAGCTGTTCTTCGCTCAGTAACTGGTTCTACTTAACTTCCAAGTGCAAATTAAAATCAAGCTAGAATATTATCTTTAAAAAAACAGAAGTCAGGAACGCCTGGGTGGCTCAGTTGGTTGGGCAGCTGCCTTCGGCTCAGGTCATGATCCCAGGGTCCTGGGATCGAGTCCCACATCGGGCTCCTTGCTCCGCGGGGAGCCTGCTTCTCCCTCTGCCTCTGCCTGCCACTCTGTCTGCCTGTGCTCGCGCGCTCTCTGACAAATAAATAAATAAAATCTTTAAAAAAAAAAAAAAAGTGAAAAAACAGAAGTCATTTGGTCACTGACATATCATGCTATACATGTCCTTTGTACATAAGGGAAACACTATTGTCCTGTATATTATCATTTTTCCCCGTTGTGTCCAATAAATTTCAGTATTTATGTAGTAGAAAATGTTTGCAAACACTTTTCTATCTGACCTCAAGAATTTTAACATCCTAGAGGCCTCTCTACACTTTTAAGCCATTACACTAACAACCTGGAGGTAGCCTAGCTGTATGGAAGAGTTTTAGGGATTTTCATGGGATGCTGTTGATTGCCTTAAGCAGATCTGTATTAGAAAGACTGTTAAGGAAAAGATGTTGAAGGAATCTAAGCACAGTCTTTTTATTTCATATATGGAATGGATGAGAGATTCAGCTCAAGTTAAAACAACTCCATGCAATTATCAGAATAAGCATACATTTCTCAAAATTAGTTTTCAGCCAGCTTGTACAAATGCTGCTCCCCCTAGCACTGAAGAATCCTTTTGCTCTGAACCTTCAATTCCTAAGATGAAATATGATTTATTTTAAAAACACAGAAAAAAGAAGCAGCATGTTCTAAAAAAAAAATGACACATACAGACGTGCTAAATACTAAGAAAGATTATTTCAGGAAAGTACAACTAATGCCCTAAAAATAAATGTGTATTACAATCTCACTGACTCTTCCTGTTCTCATTTCCTAGAAGCCCTGAGTGCTGCCCTAAAGAAACCTACTATGCCTCATGGACCCAATCTCTCCATATATGCAAGTCTACTGGTTATTTTTAGCACATTCGTCAGGGACAGCTGTTAAAGAGTGGAAGGGAAATAACAAGAAGCAATGTAGAAAGAACACAGTCATGCATGGTGGGATAGGAGATGGGTAGCAAAGAACAGAGTGTTCAGTCAAAATACTTAGTGGAAAAACAGAAAACAAAAAACAAGGACACAAAGAGGAAGACGTTATAGTGAGTGATAGCAAAAATGATATCCTATCCCAAGTCTTCCAAATTTCCTGGGGACTGTGAAATTGGTATAAGTTTATTAATTAGAGGTCAAGTTCCTAATAGCTGTATCATAATTTTTCAGTAAAAAAGGAGAATCAATAACTAATCAACAATCTCCACGTCTACATTAGGTCTTCTTAATACTCAATGCCATCTCACAAAATTAATATTTATTTAGAGATTTTATCTATCCTGAGGCAGTGCACTAAAATCTTTACCCTTGATTTAATCATCATAAATCCATGGAAGAGGTACCTTATTATCCCCCATTTAATGGATGAGGATTAAACTGGTTTTCTTGAAAGCTCACAGAGTCACACAGCAGAGACAAGACTCCAATCCAGGTCTGCCGACTTCAGAGTTCAAACTCTTAATGCATACCCATCTGTGTCTCTACTTAAACCTCGAGCTATTCGCCAGGGTGCCCACGTACAGGCATGGCTCCCGTGGTTATGTTTGTGGTACCGGTACTAGCCGGGCTGCTCTGGAAACGTACTCTAAAGGCCTTGCCCCAGCTTCTGCAGCATCAGGAAGCCACAAGCAAGGTCTGATTCCCGGCAGCTGATGTTGGAGGAGGAGGAGGAAGAGGAGGCAGAGGAAGGACGGAGGGGTGAGGGCTGCTGGAGGCAAGTCCCAGGTGCAATTTTACCTGCATTCTGTTGGGATGGGGAAAGACCCGTGAGCGACGGTCAAAGGTCTGTCCCACGTGGTAAGGCGGGAATCGCCTCCGGTACTGAGGGCGATACTGGGGGCGGCGCAGCTGGCTCCGGGCCCCAGAGAACTGCCCGCCAGTGGCAGGGGGCTCAAATCCTTCACTGCTGCCGCTCCCTTCCTCCTCCTCCCCAGCGTACTAGCAAAGAAACAGAGATTCAGAAGAAGTTGCGGCAAGGACAGAACCACAGAATACCACTTAGGATGAGTATCACCAAAAGAAAAAAAAAAAAAATCCCCCCCAAAAGAATAATCCCTTCTATTACACAAAGGCAGAATGCATTTAACCCAGGTTATCCTGGGGTCACCGGGGACAACCAACACTGAGGTCAAATACCAAGAGGCAGAGAAGCAAGAGCAACCCATAATGAATTTAGCAGTTGATGACTACAGCAGAGTTGGTGACTATCTGTGGATCAACCACCCCCCAAAAAACAACTACAAGGTTGGTACTAATTAGCTCTGCCAGATGAGCATTTCCCAACATTTGCCATCCACTGGGGTGAAGGCAGGAGAAAGCAAGAAGAAAAAAATTACTTTGTGGTTTTCCCATAGGTTTGTCCTAAGAGTCTAACCGCCCCGCGGCGGTTCTCAAACGTGCCCAGGGCCCCGAACCCTTCCCAGGTGGGAGACAGGCACTGAGCTCAAATAGTCTCATAACACTATTAAGACACTACTTGCCTTTTCCCCTCTTATTCTCTCATGGGTATGTGGAGGGGCGCCAAAACGCTACAATGACATAGAACCTGTTAGCTGACTAAATGCAGAACGAGATATGAAAATCCAGCTGGCTTCTATTAAACCAAATATCAGAGATGTGCAAAAATATAAGCAACATCATGCTTCTAACTCAATTTAAAAACAGTTTTCATTAAAAATGTTATTTATATTTATGTGTAATGAGTTTATTTTAAATCAATTAAATATCTTTTAAATGGCTGCTCTAATTGCTAATATAATATAGATACGTATAAACACACATAAACAAAAACTCTGGGATTGTCCATAACATTTAAGCATATAAATGGGTCTAAACACCAAAAAGTTTGGGAACCACTGACATGGCATGATTCTCTTCATGTGTTTTGGAATAAAGTTTTAATCGTACTTTTATAGTAGTAAGTAACAGATATAGGTAGTTTCTAAATATAGGCCTTATTAAAAAAGGAAACTAGACCTTATATTTTTTTCCTACATTTAAGCTACCATATCAAATACTAATGTTTTATATTAAAAAACAAGCAGCCAAACATCCCTCAAAGAATTTGCCTCAAATCTTAAAGGATAAAGATATGCAAATGCCAAAGGTAGTCAAGAGAAATTTAACTATAGTTTTCAAAAATGAGTAAATTAAAAACTAACAAAATAATGACCCATTTCTTTAAGATTTAGAACCCTCCAGAACAACCACATGGGCAACTAAATTCCCAAAGAGGAAAAGTCTCAACTATAGTCTAATTTCAGAAAAATCAAGCCATTCTACACTTCATAAAACCTGCATCAGACACAATACCCAGCTATATAAAAACACACTAGCATAGAAAATATACACCAAAATAGTTAAGTGTGAGACTGCATAAATCATTATTCATTACAGCCAAATCTTTCATTAAGAGTGTATGAAATAAGAATAATGGCACTGCCATTGCCAAACATGCTCTTTCCAGCTGAAGAGAAAAGTCTTTAAAGAAAAATTTCTTGGGACACCTGGTGGCTCAGTCAGTTCAGCGGCTGCCATCGGCTCAGGGCATAATCACCAGGTCCTGGGATCAAGCCTCACATCGGGCTCCTTGCTCACCAGGGAGCCTGCTTCTCCCTCTGCCTGCCACTCCCCTTGCTTGGGCTCTCTCTGACAAATAAATAAATAAAATCAGAAAGAAAGAAAGAACGAAAGAATGAAAGAAAGAAAGAAAGAAAGGGAGGGAGGGAGGGAGGGAGGGTGGAAGGAATTTCTCACTAAAAAGTTTTTCTACCATTTTTACTTCTGAATTAACCTACTAATCAAAATACAGTTGGCCCTTGAACAATGTGAAGGTTAGGGGTGCCAACGCCATGCAGTCAAAAACCTCAAACTTTTAACTTCCCCAAAACTTAACTAAAGGCCTATGGTTGCCTGGAAGCCTAATAATAACAGAGTCAATTAATACCCACTTTATATGGATTTATATATGACATACTGTATTCTTACAGCAAAGTAAGAATAAGTAGTATTTTTAAGAGAATCATAAGGGAAATACATTTACATTACTGTCCTATATTGACCAAAAAAAGTCTGCAGGTAAGTGGACCCACACAAACACGTGTTATCCAAGGGTCAACTGCCATCAAAACTGGAGTTCTGTGAATCTGATGAACATGACAACGTTAACTCGATATAATAAATGTGATAGTAACTCATTCCTATCCCTACCCCTATATAGGTTTTTATTAAAAACTGAATAGGATAGGGACATCGGGTGGCTCAGTTGGTTAAGCGGCTGCCTTCAGCTCAGGTCATGATCCCAGCGTCCTGGGATCGAGTCCCACATCGGGCTCCTTGCTCGGCAGGGAGCCTGCTTCTCCCTCTGCCTCTGCCTGCCACTCTGTCTGCCTGTGCTTGCTCTCTCTCTGACAAATAAATAAATTTTTAAAAAATCTTATTAAAATAAAAAAAATTGAATAGGATAAGCAAAATATGTGTAAGAAAATAACAGAACTAGGGAGGAGGATGGGGTGACGGGTGGGTGAAACAGATGGTGGGGATAAAGGAGGCACCGG
Source organism: Mellivora capensis (assembly GCA_004024625.1). Taxonomy (NCBI): domain Eukaryota; kingdom Metazoa; phylum Chordata; class Mammalia; order Carnivora; family Mustelidae; genus Mellivora; species Mellivora capensis. The sequence continues at coordinate 127,167 of PISX010003820.1, forward strand.
ATGGGTTTAGTACTGGGGGTGTATGAAGTGTTGAGTAACTGTATTATACACCTGAAACTTATACAGCACCGTATGTTAACTAGCTGGAATTTAAAAACTTAAACAAACAAACGAACAAAAAAAAGAACAGTAAAATAAAATTAAAAAAAAAAAAGAAAAATACAGAAACAGAAAACATTAAAGTGTCTGATAAAAACCAATTTGGGCAGGGTGTTAAGATGACAGAATGAAGAGGGAAAGCATTAAGGTAAGCAGAAAGATGTAAACCTACCAAAGCATGGGGATAAATCATTCTCATTCTGCAGACATTTTATTCTGGTGAGATTTTTCAAAAACTTTTCTTGGATAATATACACAGCCACAATCTAGTGCTCACAAAGCAACCTCAGTTTAATTTTGTAGTGCCAATCCCACGTCATAATTCTTAAAACATCAAAAATGACTCAAATTTAATGGGATCCTCATGACTACAAATGAATGGGATTCTTTTTGGATGCCTTGAAAGTACTTTAAATAGAGCCTTCTAAGGTAAGCTGTGGACAGGCTTGGTTGTAAACCCTTTCACCTGGATTGGTACCAATCTAGAGAACTAAAAATCTGGAGAATTACTTACTGCTTCTTCACTTAAAAATAATGGGGAAATGCTACGCTAAATAAAATAGTTAGTTGGTCAAAGCAAATTAGTATTTCTGTGGTCAGTAGCGTTTTTTTGCCTTTTCCCAAGCTATTCAGTCATTCTCCCTTGCCAAGCAAACATTTATTTTCTTAGAGGTCAACAGTGCTCGTGCCAAGAGATGAACAACAGGTTTATACCAATCATGGAAATCCCATTCCCCTTTGCCAGTGAATGCCACATGACTAGGTTCTGGCCAGATAAAAGAGCCAAAAAAAGAGAAAGCCCTTTTGACAACCCTGGCACAGCTTATCTTAATTAAGCCTTCTTGTTAAAAGATAATTGTCTGTTACTTGCAGCCAAATTTGTACAAACTGATACAACTTCTGCATGGCAGGTATCCAAAGAGACCTTTGGCTATGGAAAAATGGTGGACATTAAAAATATCCCATCCAAAAAAAAAAAAAAATTATTTTGTGCCTCCAAGAGAAGATACATCTATCTGCTCCAAGGATGCACACTGAATTTTAGACATGAACATTTTTTCATCACCATTTAAGAAGAGAGACGACATACATTACGGGGAGGTCCACGGCGCCTGCCGTAGTAGCCGCGTCGGTAACGGCGCCGATCAGCAGCGTAACGGCTCCCTTCCACGGGAACTCCATCTGGTCCAGTCACATTGGCTGCTTCTGCACCCTGAGTAAGAAAATAAACAAAGATGGCCTCAAAATTAAAAGATGCTGAACACCGTCCCCTCCCCCACAAAAAAACCAGCCTGGAACAGTCGGAATGTTAAAGACTGGCAGAACATACTCACAATTCCTAGCAGGACATCAAAAAAATACACCCAGGTATTAAAAAGGTGAGCAAGGTGCTTGGTGTACTGATTAGAATGTAGTTTCTTTGCTCACACAACCTCAACTTTTCCTTCCTGTTTGGTTATACTAAGTTCAAGACAGGATGTACCTCTTTAAGAACACAAACTGGTAAATATAATACGATTAGAAAAGAAATAATGGCAGGTCAGGAAGAATGTTCCTCAAAGGAAAATAAATGACACATTATCTTCTTAGAATAATATTGAAACCAGACACCTGGGTGGCTCAGTCAGTTAAGTGTTTGCCTTCTGCTCAGGTCGTTATCCCAGAGTCCTGGGATCCGGCCCTGAGTGAGGAGTCTACTTCTCCCTCTCTCTCTGCCCCTCCCCCTGCCTCGTGCTCGCTCGCTCTCTGTCTCAAATAAATAAGATATTTCTAAAAGGAAAAAAAGAAAAATGTGGAAACCTGTATGATTCTAAGAGACACAAGGAGAATAGCTATTCTATGGGCTCAGATGGCTCTGTCCAGCACAGAGTGATTGAGAGGGAAACTTCTCTCATCTTGGCAGCAAAAGAAAAGGGTCCTTGATTTAGCAAGAAATAGTTTTCCATAAATGTAGTGCCACTTCAGCCCTCTTTATTATCCTTGAGACAGACTTAACATTCTCCCTCTCAAATGGACAGATAAAATAATGCTTCAAAAATATAAAAAATTCAGGGACGCCTGGGTGGCTCAGTCGGTTAAGCGGCTGCCTCCGGCTCAGGTCATGATCCCAGCGTCCTGGGATCGAGTCCCGCATCGGGCTCCTTGCTCAGCAGGGAGCCTGCTTCTCCCTCTGCCTCTGCCTGCCACTCTGTCTGCCTATGCTCGCTCTCTCTCTCTCTAACAAATAAATAAATTAAAAAAAAATTAAATCTTAGTTCTAACTGTTACTTAATTACTTTGAAATTAGAACTCTCTGGTTTTGGGGGCTGTGGGGCACCTGGCTGGCCTAGTCAGTGGGGCATGTGACTCTTGATCTCATGAGTTCAAACCCCACCTTGGGTGTAGAGATTACCTAAAAAAAAAGAAAAAAAAAACCAAAAATAAAAATAAAAAATTCAGACAAGAGATTCAAAACAGTCTATTTCACACTCTACATCAATTTATAAAACCTCACGTTCTGAAAACATACAAGGTAAAAATAACCTGGCAACAAACAGTTTTAAGGGTTCAGTGGGTTAACAGAAATCACTACAGGTCAGCATTTGCTAGTGGATGACTTGAAACTCTAGATTTGCAAGACAGCATAGGGATCACATTGGTAAAGAAATCATTTAAATTTCTCTATTAAATGCAGTAACTTTTGCTCTTTTTAGCAAAACAGTTTGAGAGCTGTTAAGAATGTGGACCACAAAATGATGTGCATGTAAGTGGAAAGAGCACCTGCACAGTACTTCACTAGTTATTCTTTCAGTTTCTAATTCAGCTGTCACAAGCTACCATTGCAGTTATACCACATATGGTTTTTTTGTTTGTTTGTTTTAAGATTTTATTTATTTATTTGACAGAGGGAGGGAGAGATCACAAGCAGGCAGAGAGAGAGGAAGGGAAGCAGGCTCCCCACTGAGCAGAGAGCCCGATGCGGGGCTTGATCCCAGGACCCTGGGATCACGCCCTGATCCGAAGACAGAGTCTCTAACCCACTGAGCCACCCAGGCGCCCCCCACATATGGTTTTAAAATGTTTTCTGATTCTAGATTATTTTACTGATATCTGTAGTAATAGACTGTTGATTAAAAACAAAGCATAATTCCTAGAAAAATATAAACTCCCAAAATTGAACCAGGAAGAAATTGACAAGCTGAACAGACCGATATCTAGTAACGAGATTGAAACAGTGATCAAAAACCTCCCAAAAAACAAGAGCCCAGGACCTGATGGATTCCCTGGGGAATTCTACCAAACTTTCAAAGAAGAAGTAACACCTATTCTCCTGAAGCTGTTTCAAAAAATTGAAGCAGAAGGAAAACTTCCAGACTCTTTTTATGAAGCCAGCATCACCCTGATCCCCAAACCAGGCAAAGACCACACGAAAAAGGAGAATCTCAGACCAATATCACTGATGAATATGGATGCTAAGATTCTCAACAAGATCCTAGCAAACAGGATCCAACAGCACATTAAAAAGATCACACACCATGACCAGGTGGGATTCATCCCTGGCTTACAAGGGTGGTTCAACATTCTCAAGTCAATCAATGTGATAGAACAAATCAATAAGAGAAGAGAGAAGAACCACATGGTCCTCTCAATTGATGCAGAAAAAGCATTTGACAAAATCCAGCATCCATTCCTGATTAAAACGCTTCAAAGTATAGGGATAGAGGGAACAT